>JAQBSW010002359.1:0-105088 GCA_029291075.1 Eudiplozoon nipponicum
TGAAAAGGCAGTTTTTAATATAGATATTAACATGGACTAGAAGGAAGGTAACCAACATTCAACTTGGGTATTGTTAAGTTTCACTAAATAAAACCAGGTTAATTGGCAAAATATCAAAACTGTAAAGATACAAGTTTTATCAGATATAACGGAAACAATAACAATATTTCTTAAATGCCCAAACAAATTTTACATGTTAATTTACTTAGCTAACTTTTTCGGAAGAAGCAATTATTGATGGCACAGTTCAATTTTATCTCAAGAAACTTGATTTGAAGGAAAAATTCTAATAGACGTTTAATGAAGCAACAGAAAAAACCGATAATCTTAATGCATATACTGGCGGGATTTATAGATTTGGGCATTAGAAAACTTATTTGGAATAGAGCTATTTCTTTGTGCTATACTTGGCTTCAAGCGTTGAAATCTAGTGCCAAGAAGTAGTCAGGTAGTAAATTATAATCGATTACAATACACTGCCAAATTAAAAGGACGACAGTTTTCCAACCATTGCTTGTCTCGACATGGAATTATATGGAAAAATCTGGATGTCTGAATTGATTTCTCAAAAGCTGGTTTTGCATTTGAAATTTCTCTTCTTTAAAACTAACAGCGTTTCTTTAAAAGTTCAAAACCGAAATTTCTTGGTTTCCCGTCGTAGGTACATTACATCAAAGCAGCTTTAAAAATAATTTTTGAAAGCCGTTTTCAATAAATTAAAATATTTAAGATGTATTCTAATTAACAGCTTGTAACAATTTGAAAACAGATTCAGTTTAATTCTTCTAAAAGCATAAATGACGTTAATGAGGCGAGTTTTTTCAATTTCGGATAGGGTAGTAGGCAATTAATATTAGTAATTATAAAAACAGTTAGGCTAATAAACGCTAATGATGGGAGAAACATAAAAATTAAACATAAAAATATTGTAACACATAAATATTAGGCACATGCTACACCTGGGTAATTATCACGAATGCATGCAATTAAAATTAGAAAAATAACTTAGAGCTAAATATTCTTTTCAAGGAATAAATAAAACGGATGATAACAAGGTATTTTTAAATAAACTGAAATAATTTTGTGAATTTCTTGCAATCGACGGTCATTATTTTCGTATGTTTTTTAGAGTTTGTGATGTTTCGCATTTGTTTTAATTGTATTTGAATTTTTTTCACAAAAAATACCAACACGTATAGTAAGTTTCAAGATTATCTCAAACAATTTAACTTGTTTATGCTCACACATGATAATCATAGAATAAAGATAGATTTTGGGTTATTTAGTTTCAGTTAATTCAGTCTCGATTAAGTTCTATATGCAAATTCTACATAATATGCAGCACGATTGCATAATACAACCGCTTAAATCAACCACAGTCTCGGAAATTAGTTAAGAAATTCTCATTTTCAATACAGTCCTGTTAATTAATTCACCTTTTTAATTTCTTGCAAATTTGCCAAACAAACTTCAAATTGTGCAGCTTTTCTGAAAAAATTAGTTAGGTTGACGTACGTTGCACAAAGAAATGCAATTTAAAATAAGATTCGAAGATTCAAATTATTTTAGCGATAAAGACTTTTTTAAATCAAAATTCTAATTTTCTCTTGGTAGGATTTTGTCTCATTTCGCAGATACAAATTAGAAACACATCAGCTTAGCCGAGGGTCTATAAACAGGTCTAAGTTTAACAACTTAACTGTATATATATATATATATATATATATATATATATATATATAAGGTTATTCCATTTTTAATATAAACGTAGAGACTAACTCGGAATTAAACACCCTCAATTTTAATATAACTCAGTTACTTAATCTCTATTCAGAATACAGCTGTACTAGCAAACTGACTTTTTACCTGTCTTACATATGAATTTATGCATTTCTCGAATTTTTCAGATTTAAAGAAGCTCATCTACATTTTAATTTATTAACTTAGAACGGAAATGCATTATGTGAGCGGATTTTCTCAAACTTCGATATATTTGTTTTTACACCCGCTAAATGTTTTAATCAATATTTTATTTTAACTAATCAATTCCCAGTCACGTTTGGAATCCATTTGGCAGTATATGTATATGAATGAAAATTAACTTTCTTAAATAAGTTTAAGGAATTCAACTGTAAAATATTATCAAATTCATTATTTTTAAAGAAATTAAACGCGGGCTGTGATGATCATTATTTAAATTAAGGCTATGATCTTGATTTAAACACCAGTCCCATTATCTACATACATTTACGAGTGTAGACTAAGCATTGCATAATGTAGAAATGGAAATTCATCCAGCTGAGCGTTTTCGTCATTATTGGATCGAACCCTATCTGCGTCCAATCCTGGACAGTATGTGATGAATCCACAATAAGAATGAAAACAGTCTACTTAATTTATTTCCTTTTCTACAAAATACAATGGTTGATTTATACTGACAAATGTAAATGTATAATAGAATTGGTGTTTACATCAATATCGCAAAATTAATTTAAAAATATATTCCAGGTGACAAAAGCAAAAGTACATGAAAAAGATTTTCTTTTATTTTTTTCATTTTACAAAGGCCTGTGCGTACATTTACAAAATCATACGGCTTTCATCTGTGGACCAGTTAAGAATACGTATAAATGATGTACCAAATTATCTGCCGAATACTGATATATTTTTATTTCTCTTCTATTTATCTCTAGATCTGGTAGATGATTTGTGTCTCTCTATTGAAGGAATGTTTGAATGTTCTTCAGATAGTTATTAGAAACTTCTTTGATTTTTCAAATAATTTTTAATGAAGCTGATCGATTTGTTAGAGGTGCAGATTTAAAACCGAGTTTCTTCCTGACAATCTTACATTACCAAACTATTTATCTGTCTAGATATTCAGTTGCTCAATATAAATATGTATGAATTTTGTAAATAATCAAATACGAATAATTTACTAGTTTGAGTGCGATTAAGAAATTAAAAATTTATTTATTATATCTTTTGTATTTAAAAAAGTTAGCTGCTTTGCTTCATCAAGATTTAACGCCGATCTGTTAATGCATCTTTTGTAGATAGTTTAACAAAAGTTACTAATTAGCCAAATAACTTATTTTAATTTCTTTTCGTGGTAAGTTATTAATCTACTTGATCTTCAATAAAGCAGCGAAATAAAGTGCTTTGAAATGATTTATGTAAAATGTAGGATTTCTATGTATGTTTCATAGTGGAATGGAATAAAATAACATGAGTAAGTGCGAAAGAAAAAGTCTATAAATCTTGATAATGTAGAGTATATTATTCGGAAAATGTGCACAATTTCATTTTTTATTAATTACATGCTGAAATGCCTCATTAGCACAAAAATGCGTCTTTTGTAAATGATATCCGCTAATTTTCATATATATGACAAATTTCATCCGCGCTGGTTTTAGTGGATCGAATTTCAAACATCATATTGCCTAAAATGTTTGTATATTTAAGCGCTTCCACGAGTACCTTTTTTGTGTGGTCGATTAGCACTCCCAGTCCTGCAATGATTTGATTGATTCTCATTTCCAAACACTCTGAAGCCGTCCATCAGCTGCTTCCCGAAAATTCCAAACAAGATCTGTGCACCTGCGAATGTAAAGGTATCAAGATTTTACCGACCTACGAGTGCTTCCAATTCTCCCGCACAAGTGAATTGCTGATTAAAATTCAATGGTGACGGCGCCTCGCAAGGAAGATCAACGTTAAAACATTACTGGATGAATTGCCTTTTCTACATTACATAATTTTTATTTTAAGCCGAAGATTGTATAAACATAATTGGTCAGGTGTTTATATCAAGTTCGCAAACTTGATTGAGGCAATCAAGATTTTGTTTTGGAAAATTCTTGTCGTGAAAATGAGCATTCTTTTCTGTATAATCCAAATAGTTTTTTAAACACTAATATGCTAAACACTCTTCGTTAGTGAACAGAGCTAAAATTCATACCAAGTTCCGATTAGTTCACAAATTTTAAAAAAAACTATGCAATGTCTACCAGTTATGTAAGCCCAATGTATTGCATGGCAGACTTAATCATACTTAAATCTGTGCTGGCTGCGTAATATATTATTTACAGGCCGTACAGCTTCAGCGTATATTTATAGTTGACTGCACATTAAAATGCGACAGCTGTAGTCACAGTCCTCATTTGTATGTATAACACCGAAGAACCTAATACTGAGATCAACTAGCCAAAAATGATTTTTTGTATCAACCCAATCAATCCAACAAAACTTCTGCACCACTAAAAATCTATTACAAACGTCATAACTTCTTTAGCTGCATTCTTATTTAGACAGGGCAAAGCCAAACTCAATGTACATAAACGGTACTTTACGCTAGTCCATTCAAATAGACACCTACATTCCAGCAGTCTCAAACACACAGAGTCGCGCTTGACAGTGTCTGTTGGGGCTCTTTTTAGATTCACCGCATTTACGCACCACCAAAATTGCAGCATTGCGCATGACCATCCTGCTTGCGCGTTACGATTAGTGAATTTGACAAGAATCAGTAATAGTTGTTAAGTCAATGTTGCGATTTTGATAAAAACTCCAGTCCTATTATTCATTTTCAGTATTAACTTAGCATTGTATAATTTACGAAAGGAAATTCATTCAGTTGACGGATTTCGTTTTCATGTGGAATTATTCTTATTTTACAGAATTTTCGCGAACAGCACGTGAAAAGTTCCTAGTAAAGACGAAACCGGTCTACTGGATGAATTCTCTTTCCTATATTATACAGTGCTTAAGCTATATGAATACGTATGTATGCATGTTTGGTTATATAATGGGACTGGTGTTTATATCAACATCGCAATCATGAATCAACAACTGTTATCATCACCCGCGCAAGCCACGCTCGTTTAAGGATCAATAATTGTTCGTGGTAAAATAAAACTTTGTTGCTTTTTCAATTGTTGCAGTTCTCCTCTTGCTAAATGCAAATAATCCTAACATATAATAAGACAAGATATTTACAAAAAGTATATTGTAGACCCATTCAATAACAATAAATGTAATATTGTCCAATAAACGCAATTTAGCAAAATGCCGTTTAAATATTAAGAAGGTGCAATTGCAAGATTGCATAGTTGTTCTAATGAGATCAAGGACAATGAAGAGAGAGACCTAAAGTGAGATAATTCAAAATGGTAAAATATAGAGGCGGAAACCACACTATCTCTTATGCAACATTCATGATAGTTATATATATATATATATATATATGCATTTTTGCTTATAATTAATTTATGCAAAATTATATAATAGGTGTTTCATATTTGGAACAATTTCAAATAGGAATCAAGTTTACCGGCTTGGAATAAACATCAATCCAATTGTATTTAACTAGTTATTGAACAAAAAATGAAAACTCCCGCCAGTACATGCTGTGTTATTTGGCGACTGGTTAAATACAATGTGACTGGTGCTTAACTCAAGCTCGCAAACGTGATTCTAAGAATTTTTGCCACCACCTATGCAATCAACGAATGCTTAAGAGAGCAGAAGGATATTCAAAAGTTAGCATGAAAGAAAGTTATAATCTTGTGCTTACTTGGCGCATGTCAGAGTCATATGGTATTATGTCGCACATATACTGCATATTTGATTTTAAAATGTAGGACAGTTGACTAGGGCAATCTGTTCTATTTATTTGCATTAAAAATGCAGCCGTTTTGGTAAACTTGATTAGTTTAGAACGTATCACATCTGTTGATTTGGCTTTAAATTTGCATTCTTGAAATTCTCTTGTTGAAAATTTTTCTATTTAAATAAAATTAATTCAATTTTACGATTTCTCCACTAAGGGAATCGATAAGATGGCGCATAATTGCTACTAAAAATTATACAACGATATTTTAATTTTCGTTTCTGAGAATAAATACTTTAATTATTTGAAAAAATGACACACATCTAGTAATTTCAACAATTTAAATTCGTAAATAACAAATTGCCAATTAGACGTGCTTACAGCTTAAAAGGCGCGCTTCTATGGACCTACTGTGCATCGATTTGTAAATTCCATTACGGGTATTTTCTGTGCTTTATTAAACTAGCTCCAGTTGATCAGCTATATTGATCATAGTGAAAGCTCTTCAGGTATTAAGAATAATTTTGAATAGACAATATTTGCCAAAGTTTAAATTAAAATTCATTGTCACTCAATCGAATTTTTTCCGACGTTACTTATTCCAGAAGGAAACTGTGTTATTTTTATCAATATTATTAAAAATTAAAGACGATATATCATTTATTATATTTTCCCGCAAATGTGTAGCACCTAGATAAATATATATTTGGCCAATTTGCTCCAAAATTGTATAAATCATGAATAAATGAAAGCTCGACATAAAGTGATATTTGCAAGTTTCTACTGTGAACCCTACCTGACCTCGCGGGGATTCTCAGGGATTATTAAACCGCATTTTATTATTAGAAAAGTATACTTAAAAGAACAAGATCTTTAGCTTAAACGTTTTTTGAGCCATGTAATTGGGCCTCCTTATTAATATTTTTTATCAAGATTGCCCTTTTTGCGATAATTAAAATATTAAGATATGCGTCATCAGCTAATTATTTTGAAAATTGAATTTACAGTGTAAAAATATAAAATTATTCAAATAGAATATTAATTATTGTTAATTTCACCAGAATGCACAAATTATCCACAATAAAGAGTTCACAGAATATATAATATTCTACTGATCAAATTTAAAATACAAATGTTACGCTTTTCCGTAGAATTTTTAAGTGCGCACCTTAAATCTATGACAGTTTCTTGAAATGCGACAAAGTAATCAATCAATCACGGTTACTCGGACCATGTTTGCATTAAAAACTACTTCGCATATCATTAAAACAAAACAACGATTAGACCAAGATTGAAGCCAACACCATATAGGCACTTGGGTTGTAAACATTTTAATCATGATAAGAATAAGTTAAAAAGGCAAGGCAAAAAATGCCAATAACGGATTTCATCTGATGAGCGTAAGAATCTCGTGCGTTTATGCTAATAAGCAGTAGAAATCGCTATTACGTCCCAAAATTAAAAATTAATTTGAAATTACGTGGCGAAGCAGAATTCTAAACGTGTGGAAAATGAGTTATCATTAGTTTTCTTTTATTGAAAATGATTTTCAAAGAGAAATTAATTTTATTGTATGCCGTCAGTATAAACTAATTATTGCAAAACGTAACAAAGACAATTCACCAAGTATACCGGAAACTCGTCAAATACTCTCCAGATTGGGTCGTGACAGAGGCCCACATTAGGTCGCATACGCTTTGAAACATTGAACTAATCCGCTACGACAAACCTCACACGCAGTACCTGCAATTTTAGAGCCTTTCCCTAATGTGGACACTATTTGTCATTTCTTTCGAACTAATGTTCAATTAAACCACGCCTGAACTGTTAACATGGACCTTCACTCTGCTACGAAGGAAAGTGATATTGAATGGAAAATTTATTGAAAATTTTTGGTAATCTATATGTTATCAGAATAAACTTAGCATTATATAAAATTAAAATATATTTTATCAAGTGGACCGATTATTTTATAATTGGGAAGTCGTGAAATACTCGCTAGAATTTGTGTGATAAAAGTATGTTGAACAACCCAGATTTGCTCCATCATTATCTAGCCAACTCGTCCCCATAATGTGACTTCTATAATATGAGCTTATTTCCTTCTATCGTTAGTACGGTTCATCAAATTTTTTTGTAATGACCGTTTCCCAGTTTGCGCAAAGATGCCATTTCCACCCGGTTGGCTTTTGAACTATTACAAATTACTCCACCATCCTACAGGGGACCCATTTCTTTCCACGGTTTTTAAAGCTCATTTAATTTTTCTTGAATGGTTGCCTTCAGGTTTCCATTAAGAAGTCAAAAATGACAGGAGTTGGATCCATTCAGGATTTATGGAAAAAAACGACAAATCACAATAAATTTGTGTAGCCTACGCGTACAACTGTTGCGGACATAAATTCTGAATGAACTGGGTAAGCTCAAATATGGTTCTCTTTTTTATAAACAAAGCGATTATTAATTTTTTGAAATATAAATATATGTTCATATAAATGTACACAAATCTATATACATACTAGTCTAAAATGTTCAAACAGAAGAAAATCATTAAAAAAATTTTAATGTATAGGTATCGCCTTACGAATTTTTTATGGCCATTTGGGTGGTTGAACGTAATTCATGAATAAATAGAAAGGATGATGATCATAAAAATACACGAGACATGTATACTTACGCGTCCGAATGTTTAAACAGAAGAATCACAACATAACAAAGATCTAACATATATGTCCCATATGGCCATATGACTGATCGAACATATTGCATGCATTAATACAAGTACACAAGAAACATATACCAACTATATGATGATGATTACCTAACCAGACGATCATTTCTAAGAACCTGCAATACCATGATATTGATAAAAACAGGTGGTATGTGCTACATAGCATTTTTACTGCAACTACCTATTTCACAGCATATAATGTCGTTTCGCCTTATTTTGCAGCCTGATTGTGACCTCAGCTTACGCCTCCGTTTTACATTTTTTGGTAGCCATTGATATTGGCAGTTAGTACGTTGGTTCTTATTTACCAAAAGCATAGCCCGCAGTAGCATTGAGTGGAATTTAAATTTTTTCAAAGTCCTTATACAATCAACCTATGGCGAACAGATAAGTAGCTTTCCGCTGAGGGCACATCGAACAAGCAGAGCAAGCTTACATGAAATCAATTCTAGGCGGACGGATATTTACCTTTCCCGACGAACAAACAGATAACTAACTCCGCGGAATTGTTGCTTGTTGATTTTGTGCACCGATTTGTCCAATCAGTTTTTGGAATACGTGTTAATAACCTATCCGCGTAGTACCCTAACGCCAACCAATAAAGTTTGGCAGATTTTGGATTTCTCCAAATAACAAATTAATTCTAGATGAATGGGTTATTAGCTTCTGCGCCAATTAAATAAGCATCACGAATCAAGGTGGCGCTGCTTTTGTCATTTCATATCAAATTTAATCGTCTGACGTAATTCAGTACAGGTTATTTACTTCCCATTAAAACAGAATATTTTGTGGAGGGCCGGGTTATTAGATTTCCTACTTTCGTTTGACATCGACGTGTTTAGGCAACACACCATTCCGCAATTCACGTGCACATGTTATTGCTATTGAAAGAAATCACCATGCATCGCTAGCAAAGAAACTGTAACGACACTAGTGCAGAAATTTGGAGCGGTTTTAAGCAAGTATTGCTCGGCGCGGTCAACATTGTAGTAACCAACCCCTATTGAATAATCACAAATTTCCACACCACTCGATAGCCGACTTCTTCTTATAGGCAGACGTCTATAATGTAGTCTCATTTCTTTTCACCATCGGTATGTTTAATCAAATAACGCTAGAATGACTGTCTTTAAATTACCATGAAATGTTAATACCGGCGTCAATTGTCTTTGTTACTGATTTAGAGACAATAATACAATGTATGGTGGGGTTTTCTAGCCTAAGTATATAAAAATTTCGAGCAGTAATTATTAAAAAGAAGTTCATGTTTGAAGCAATTATGCGAATTTATGATATAGAAACAACAATTCACATAAATGTATACACAAAACAATATATAAACTACTCAAATGCGGCAGCCAGAGGAAACATAACAAAACAGTTAGTGTCGTAATGATCCCCACGCGATTGATTATATTTATATGGTTTAGATTAATTAACTAATTATATAAAATAACAATATACATAGAAGTGCACAAAAGATATATATAAACATTATTCCAGCAACTAAAAGATATTGATTATTAAACACAGATATAACGTTATTAATGCCAAACGCTATTTTGTCTATATGGATGGTTAAACAGAATTTTTAAATTTATAAAATAAAATGAAAAATATAAACATACCATATAATAATGATCTAATCAGGCAGCTAGTGTGAGGTATTAAACGAACATTGGTTGCGCGGGCGGTGATAACAATTATTATAATCAAGTTTGCGATCTACATTTCAGCACCTTACTCAAAAATTGCATTTGTTAGAATAAACTAAGAATTGTATAGTGTAGAAAAGGCAATTCATCCAGTAGACCGGTTTCATCCTTATTAGGTATTCATCACGTACTTGCCAGAATTTGCCGCGGACAGTGCTCGAAACTCGGCAAGTCTGCTTTGGAATCTAGTACTCTAAACACTGTGCCACCCTGCCGCACACTAAACTACACAAAATTTTCAGTTATATGCTAACTAATGTAACTTGATTAGTCTATTTTTCCTTTAGGTGGAGCTCATATGACATCCATTTATACTCAAAGTTCCAACTAACTATCCCCAATATTCCAATACTGAACAGACACCACACTACATGGGGAAGTGGTATCGTAATAAACATTTATATAATTAAACGAGAATTGGTTGCGCGGGCGGGGATAACAGTTATTACAATAAAGGTTGCGATCTTGATATAAGCCCAATAACCATTGATTACTTACATATGTCAGTATAAACTAAGAATTGTTTAGTGTAGAAAATGCAATTCATCCAGTAGACCGGTTTCGCCCTTATTGGGGAGGCAATTCATTAGTAGACTATTTTTATTTACTTTAAGAAGTTGTAAGGAACTTGACAAAGTTTGACGCGACTGAGAGTCCAACAAAAGCATTTTTTTCGAGACATGCACTCATCTACTGAATGATTAGTCCTATTGGAGCAGTAAGCAGCGAAATTTGGGTTATCCAGATTTCTGAATGTGTTCTTTTTGGCAGAGTTCAACAGTAACGTGATAATAACTCTCAATTCATTTCGACTCAGTATGCGCTAGATCAAATGCTTAATATGCAGAGCATTAAATCAATCAAAATCAAGCAAATTATGCATGATGTATTAGTTACCGTATTCATAAGAGTATTTATATTATTCTAAAAGAAGATTTACAGAAAATTCGGGTATATTATTTTAATAACTTTAATGGTTGAAATCATGAACAATTAAAGGGTCGCTAACAGAAAATGTTTCTTATGATTTTATGGTCTTAAATTACGTGGATGCATTCGTAATTTTATTCCGGATAAAGTATTAAATAATAAATAAGTACTATTATGATGATTATTTTGCTTTGCATATATATGCATTGCGGTTAGATTGTCACTAGTCACATTGGCGTCGTATTCGGATGACGATCATGGAAGATCTAAACGCGTTGGTATGTATGATTGACGGTAGTTTCGCTACGTTTTTCGACTGGTTAATTATAATTAGATTGGTGCTTTTTTGACGCTCGCAAATTTGATTTAAATAATCGCTATTATCATCCGCGCAATTAATGAATTTATAATCGTATTAATTATATAAGTGTTATTTGTTATGTAGCACAAATAACTGACTAAATGTGACGACTTAAAATGTAATAAAATGTACGTTTTTTTTAATGATAAAGTAAATATTTTTAAATAGCCTTTGTTATATGATTAATTTTCCATTTCACCAAATATCTTACTGTATTGTTTACAAATTATTTTTAATTGATTAAAAATGTACTAAATCCATTTTAAAATGACAACAAAGGAAGCTTCGAAAAAAAATTTGTGACGTAAATATGCGCACATATAAAATTAAATGATTTTGAAATTTATATTCAGAAGCGTTACCACTAGATATTTACACTAACGAGATCTTTGGTGTTTTTGATCAAATTCTACCATTCTATGTGTGTTTTAAATTAGTTTTCAAGAATTAAAACTATTCTTAAGACTAACAAATATATTTTGTTAAAAGATTTTTACGTTTCAGTTTATACAATAAATTATTTTTCTAATGATGCCATTAAGCATCTGTTCATAATGAAATAGAATAATAAATTTAGTAAGTTAGAATTGCAAAACTTGGTAAATTTAAATGAATTTATCAAATTTTGTTAAAGAAAATGATGAAACGGTATACTTTATTGATCCTTGATTTCGCTGATTTAAGCAACTCAAAATACTTTTAGCCTACAAGTATTATGTATAATTTGCGCACTTGGAATAAACATACAAAATTTGTATATACGCCCTACTTTACGTTCGTAGATACAGTTGTTAATTTGTAAATGGAGTGCTGTAAGTAATTTACTAAGAAGATTGTAGAGCTCTCCATTGTTTCCAATCGTGTCGATTTCAAGCATCGTGTCCTAATATAAGCTGAAATACGACACGATGTTTGAATATATCCATACAGTTAAACTTTTAGTAACAGACAAAATTTTTAAATTCAGCTTTCACTAGTTTCTGAATCAAAAAGGGTTTGACTTCAAATATAACTGTTAGAACCAGGGAAACTTTCCGCTGAATGAACAATACAAATTTTATTTAAACGCAATAGAGAACTATAAATAGTCAATTTTACACATATTACATACACATATATCTTGCCGAAAACATACTTATTTATAATTTGATATATGCCAGTTAAAGCCGTTGGGTTTTAATAATTGAATAGTCAATATTTTCTATCGCAAGCATATAAATTGTCATCTATATTCCCTTAATTAACGTTTTCGCCTATTTTAGTTGGTTTTCGTTAAAAAAATGGCGCCCACAATTGTGCTAGTATTAGTATTTTTGAAGGTGAATCGTTTATACTCTCTGAATAACATGACTTACGAGAAGGAAAATATAATAACTATTATCGGCATGAATGAATTAACTAACTAACGTATAGCTTGTTTAGAATCATTTAATTCTCTTTTATTTCTACATTTAGTTACCAAAATGCTTTGTAAATACTATCGTGTAAATGGCAAATTTAACGGATATTTAAATTCTTTTGGAATGCGAGCCTTATTAAAATTCATAGTACCCTTTCTATGTGGAAAAAGAAAAAAAAATTATCATATACAAGAAACGTTTCGTTATCATATTCTTCTAGAATATCTACAAATGAGCATCTCTTCATACATAAGTATGTTGATAAGCCAAATAAAACAGAAAAAATAAATTTATATATATATATATATATATATATATATATATATATATATATATATATATATATATGCTGCCATAAAGTGATGTTCATTTGCAGTTACTTGAGAAGAATATGCGAAAGGAACGGTTCGTACTCTGATGATGATCATGGAAGTTCGAAACGCGTCAGTACGTTGCGGCTGGTGGTAGTTATGTTAAGTTGTTCAACGACTGGTTAAATACCAAGGGGTTAGTGTTTACTTCAAGCTCGCAAACTTGAGTTAAAGAATTCAAAAACATTTCTTAATTTTGATTTCATAAATATAATCATATAGTACCCGTAATGTATTATATTTTTCTGTTTTCAAACAATAGCGGCATGATGAAAGTTTCAACAGAAAATTTATTTTAAGGCAAGAATATAGATAAATAATAAGTCAAAATTTAATATGCAAACTATAATTTTACGGTTATATCATAAAACGGGTTAACAGTCTAGATATTGACTAATAAAATAATTGAATAGAATTAAATTAAAGCACGGTCATAATATTTTCTCCACTATCAGTAAATAAATATCTTTATGTTGATTGTATTTTCTTAAATTATAGCACTTGCATTAAGACGTACATATTTCGTAGGCGTCAAATTTTACGAAATAACAGATAGAGCTATAATAAAGATAAATTTCGTACGAAGAACGGAAAATAGACAATAGTATAACAGAGACTTTATACTACTTGATACAAACACCGCATGGCTTGACCGGAAATTGATTTTGTTGCCAAGTTGAAAACATTGAAGAATTCCCTCTTTATTTATTTGTACAACAATGCTAACAAAAATTAAGATAAATTTACACACACCGAGAAACCAAATTTGCATGTGGAATTAGTATTAACAAGAATCAGGCAGAAGCACGTCGTGTCTCAATATTTTTGCTTTGAGACATTTCGTTAGCTATTCTATTGCATGTACCGTTCTATGTTATTAAAATTATAATTAAATATTTGTATCTAACATGGTTCTAAACACCAATCCTATTTTATTTAACCAGTTCGACGACTGGTTAAATACAATGGGATTGGTGTTTACTTCAAGCTGGCAAACTTGATTTAAAGAATGGTTACCACCACCCGCGCAAACAATTATGGTTAAATTGTATTGCCTTTATATGTATATGTGGCGAAAGCTACAAACAGTTAATGTTCGTGACTGCATAGAAATTGTGCAGCGGACATTTCCAGTCAAGTTCAATGTATGCAAGACTGCTAGAGGTGAGAGCCGCATATCTAAATTTGATTTCCATATATATTCAATGCGGTTTGATCCTCGATAGTCAGTTTGCCGCCGTACTCTGATGATGAGCATGGAAGGTCGAAACGCGTCAGTGCGTTGCAGCTGGCGGTAGTTTTGTTATGTTGTTCGTACGACTGGTTAAATACAATGGGTTGGTGTTTATTTCAAGCTCGCAAACTTGATTTAAAGCATTGTTACCAGCACATGCGCAATCAATTATTGTTAAATTGTATTGTCTATATATGTATATGTGGCGAAAGCTGCAAACAATTAATGTTCGTGACTGCATAGAAATTGTGCAGCCGACATTTTCAGTCAAGTTCAATGTATGCAAGACTGCTAGAGGTGAGAGCCGCAAATCTAAATTTGATTTCCATATATATTCAATGCGGTTTGATCCTCGATAGTCAGTTTGCCGTCGTACTCTGATGATGATCATGGAAGGTCGAAACGCATCAATGCGTTGCGGCTGGCGGTAGTTTTGTTATGTTGTTCGAAGACTGGTTAAATACAATGGGTTTGGTGTTTACTTCAAGCTCGCAAACTTGATTTAAATAATTGTTACCACCACACGCGCAATCAATTATTGTTAAATTGTATTGTCTATATATGTATATGTGGCGAAAGCTGCAAACAGTTAATTTTCGTGACTGCATAGAAATTGTGCAGCCGACATTTCCAGTCAAGTTCAATGTATGCAAGTCTGCTAGAGGTGAGAGCTGCATATCTAAATTTGATTTCCATATATATTCAATGCGGTTTGATCCTCGATAGTCAGTTTGCCGTCGTACTCTGATGATGATCATGGAAGGTCGAAACGCGTCAGTGCGTTGCAGCAGGCGGTAGTTTTGTTATGTTGTTCGTAGACTGGTTAAATACAATGGGGTTGGTGTTTACTTCAAGCCCGCAAACTTGATTTAAAGCATTGTTACCACCACCCGCGCAATCAATTATTGTTTAATTGTATTGTCTATATATGTATATGTGGCGAAAGCTGCAAACAGTTAATGTTCGTGACTGCATAGAAATTGTGCAGCCGACATTTCCAGTCAAGTTCAATGTATGCAAGACTGCTAGAGGTGAGAGCCGCATATCTAAATTTGATTTCCATATATATTCAATGCGGTTTGATCCTCGATAGTCAGTTTGCCGTCGTACTCTGATGATGATCATGGAAGGTCGAAACGCGTCAGTGCGTTGCAGCTGGCGGTAGTTTTGTTATGTTGTTCGTAGACTGGTTAAATACAATGGGGTTGGTGTTTACTTCAAGCTCGCAAACTTGATTTAAAACATTGTTACCACCACCGCGCAAACAATTATTGTTAAATTGTATTGTCTATATATGTATGTGGCGAAAGCTGCAAACAATTAATGTTCGTGTCTGCATAGAAATTGTGCAGCCGACATTTCCAGTCAAGTTCATGTATGCAAGACTGCTAGAGGTGAGAGCCGCATATCTAAATTTGATTTCCATATATATTCAATGCGGTTTGATCCTCGATAGTCAGTTTGCCGTCGTACTCTGATGATGATCATGGAAGGTCGAAACGCGTCAGTGCGTTGCAGCTGGCGGTAGTTTTGTTATGTTGTTCGATGACTGGTTAAATACAATGGGATTGGTGTTTACTTCAAGCACGCAAACTTGATTTAAAGAAAAGTAACAATATAATTGTAAATCTCGTAAAATTGGTGGCGAGAGCGATACTTATCAAGGGTCAGGTTTTTATACCAAGATCCCAAACTTGAATATCGTAATTGTTATCACCGCCCGCGCGACCAATATTCAATTAAGGAAGATTGCTCTTTGATGAATAGTATATCACAAATTCAGTAACACCACAGGGAAATAAAGTACTCCGCTGTGAAGATCCGAAATTAATGACATTTAAATACTGTTAGTTGCGGAGAACTAATATATATGCAAGTATGTATTAGGTGTTGCGAACCTAGTAACAAATTAGTTCAGTTTTGACCAGAAGGATAAACCGAAGGCAGCATGAACGGAAAGTATAATCTCATGCACATTCGTTTCGTGCTTACTGGCGATTCATCAGTAGGAGCCGGTATTACGCCCTTCACCCACTATATATTTTGGTCAAGAATGTGGGATAATAGAACGGTACAACACTTGTCGCTGTGTTCCAGGGCTAAAGCTGGTGTTTTGTTACACGCCAAATGTCTACATACAATTGAAATGAAATTGCATCCAAATGCAGTTTTTTTACATCACTACAGCCACTAGTGTCAGTAATGTGCATAAATATATATATATATATATATATATATATATATATATATACATATATATATATATATATATATATATATATATATATATATATATATATATATATATAAGTGTAGTCAGAGCCGTCTAGCTGCACGGTTTAGGACACACTGTTGATTGCTCAAATCATTTCTAGTGCCACGAAGAAAATTATTGTGGATATCACGCTTGAGTAGTTCGCCATCCGTAAAAGCTGATCAGCTCGCAAGTTAAAAGCCTGTACATTGCATGAGCCAATTATTACACTATTTATCGATTTAGACGTTACAAGAGACCTATATAGCAATTAAATACGGTTTGCAGTGTAGAACTAATATATGTGCAAGTAAGTATTAGGTGTTGCGAACCTAATAACAAATTAGTTCAGTTGTAACCAGATGGATAAACCAAAGACAACATGAACGGAAAGTATAATCTCATGCACATTCGTTTCGTGCTTTCTGGCGACTCATCAAGAGGCCTATTCAAGGCTACCGGCAGTCCATCTTGCCTATTTTGCGTGTTGCGCTCCAGTACAAACAAGGTGATGTCATCCGTCATCCTGGAACACAATCATTTCGGCACAACTAGTAATGACTACTAACGTCGAAACAGAGAGGCCGTCTAGTCGTAGGTTTTCATTGAGCATAACGTTTTTCCAGAATCGCATATAGAGCCAATCGCAATAGAGTCCCCATTAGTGTTTCATCTACAGAAGCTTGTTTCAGATTATCTAGCTCACAAGAAACAACTGATAGGACTAAAAATCTTATACAGAGCGCCGGCCGATGCAGCATTACATCAGTATTTGTTTTCCGTCGTAAAGTCCATCCCCTCCTCAACGTGGTACGACGGTGTCAACCATGTCTCGATGGCCGATCGTACATGGGCTAACAGGGCTATGGCGGTGGTGTCACCAGGGCGTGGTGGATTTCCGACCGGCAATCGGATCTCCTATAAAATACCACATGAGCCGACGACGGCACCATGACTCGGCGTGTGTTCCCCGCCACAAAAGGGTTCAACAGCCACAGGATTACATGGACTCCTGGACGGTACCCCGTACTTCCGAATGGCGAATGAGCTCTCAACAGCCACCGGCAACCATGCAACTTACTGCTGCCTTGCAGACTGCGCTTGGATGTGCAAAGGCTAGAGGCGCGTCCTCGATCAAAAAGCCGAGTGGTGAGGGGACACCACTTGTACCAAATTCCCAAGAAACTCCATGAAATGTGGAGCCGGCTTATCCTCCAAAAGGAGTCAGCCGCAGTAAAGTAAAGTAAAGTAAGTATTTGTTTTATGAGTTATGCTTGCCAAGGATAATAAAAGAATACCCAGTCGCCCACTGCTAGTGGGGATTGAGGATTTGTAGTCCGAGTTTTCCTTCACCTAGATAGTCTAGCCTATGAGACTAACGAGTGTCATTGCCAAGGAAAATTGATTTCAAGCTGCTAGCAAATGCTTCCAAACGTTCTGTTAGAAAAAGCCAAGTGCAGACCAGAAGCTGTGCAATTGCACTTGTGTGAGGTATTAAAGCAATGTCAGGAAATTAACCTAGCCAGTGCCTTACAGCTGCGATATCCTTCAGATGAGCGAACATTCTGTCGAGTAACTAACACTTTCTACGACGAATTCTAATATTACTTCTCCGATTAATACTAACACCATCACATCTACAACCGAAATGCTACATCGTAATTATACCTAAACTTCGTTACTCTAATTGTTTACAAAATTGGCAAAACAAATAGTTTAGCAAAAAATCAATTTTTGTTACGTTTGTGTATGTTTTATATCATAAAAAGCGACTTTGCTCAAAAAGTCAATTTCATGAAGAATTCTGTCTGAAGAGACGCAAATGAAGGAACCACAAAGATGTTAAAATTAATTGCGAAGAAATTCTTTTCTGATCACCGATTAAACAAGAGAATGTAAACAAACGTAGATATTTAATTCGAAACAAATATTAATCAAAAGCTTTTTTGTTTAACTATCTGTGCAGCAATTGAAAAAAAATTTTTTAAGATAGTGAACTTGAAAGAATCCCCTATGCTATCAATTTTTTCATAGTGCCAAATAGAACATATATTGTCTAATTCGAAAACATCTCCGTTTTGATATTCCTAAATCCTAATCAAAGCAACTACTGCTGCTACTAAAACCACTGTTACTACCAATACCACTAATATTATTATTACCACCACCAACACTACTACTACCACTACTTCTACTACGACTAGCATTAACACTTACTAATAATAATAGTGATAATACTATCACTATCACTATTACAACTACCACAACTAATACTACCACTACGACTATTTCTACTAAACAACATTTAATCAGAATAATATACTGACGCCTGATTGTCTTAGAACTATAAAAGTTATTTTTTGACTACAAATTAACACTAGGTTGCCTATTCAAACAGTGTTACTTAAACCTGTCACCAATGGATTGCCCGGTATAGGAGCAGCAACGTGGCGTACCAATAAAGCCTAATAAGTCATGCAGACACATTACTTCAAAGTTACGTCAGTTTCCAGAGATGACATCATAGGAAGACGGTAAATCTACTCATGGGGCTCGATTCGCATAGAGTATATAAGTTTTTTACCAGCCGAGCTGCGGTTTACCCCCATGTAGTTTAATTTATCTTACCCTTGACCGGAAATTCGTTGGTAAATTTTCTTTGAAGTCACACACATTTTCCAGTTTGATTCGTCGAAACCAGAAAAGGTAGATTATTAATCAATATTCTGACGTGACTGGAAGCAAACAATAAACAAATTAAGCACGCGAAAATTAAATATACTTATGTTTGCGAAAAATTCTGAACAGTACATGATGAGTCCCCAATAAGGACGAAATCAGTCTACTGGATGAATTGCCTTTTCTGCAATATACAATGCTTAGTTTATACTGAAAAAATGTATGTACATAAAGGGCCACGTGGTTATATCACGATCGCAAGCTTGATAATAAAAATTTTTATCACCTCCCGCGCAACAAATCTTAGTTTAATTAATAAATATACTTGTACCAGTCGTATCGTTCAACAAATCTACTGTTAATTCCACACCTGATGTGTTTATATCATCCCTGTTCATCACCAGACCATGATAGTTACCCTATCAATAGGGTAAAACAAGAAAAACAAAATATCTAAAAGATAAGCAATATCTTGTATTGATGCGTTTGCATATTTACTATAATTTTGAATGATAAGTTTGCAATAATATACTAATATTATTATAATATTATATACAGATATATCTACTATATATACTAATATTATATACAAATATGCAATATCTATGTGTGTATATGTGTATATGAAATGATATCTTGGACCACAAGAGCCAATAGTCCACTTGTCATGATGTCGGAAATGTATATGACTATGCGCCACCGTAAATTTATTTAAGAATCTAGAATATCTGTGTCGAATAAAACGCAAGAAAACACCGCATTAATGGGCTCACACAGCAACTATACTAAGTAACTTAATTCATCAGAGCTACCTCCTAGATCCGTAAGAGCGATGTCCGTTCTATGAATGCACTGTTCCTTTTAAGTGAGGAGTAAGTAGCTACAAATGAAATGGGTAAACAAGAGAGGAAGTTGGCGCTCAGTTTTGACATTCCCAAATAAATAGTTTACAGTGTAAAAATGAATGGTCGATCATCAAGACAAAAAACTCTTATTATTCTATTTTAAACATAAATAAGGACAGTGAAAGAACATTTTTACCTGCACTACACGTCAACTGAGTGGCACAAAACACACGAAAACGTAACTCTCGAACAGCTTCCGAGGCTGAAGTGCCGAATACTCGCTGGCCACTATGCAACAGCAAGCCGCACTGTAGGCAGACAGCCATTTCGGCTTCACGCTTTCGTGAATCTGGCTCATGCGCCTGGCGTTGTCTCCGATCCAATCCTGCCTGATACCAGCCAGTAAGAGGCTCATCATCTTTATTCTGCTGTTCAATAGACAAATACAATAAATCAATGACAAATATAAATCGTAAGTCATAAATAATGATTCATAAAATCAACTTCATACTTTTAGAGATGACGATTAAGTTCAAGGTCTATACATTTGTAAATCACTATATTTTCTGTTTTTCGTTGACGTTCAGCATTAATTCTTAACAGCATTTAAAATCGACACTTTTTTATGGGCTCTGGTGATAAAATTCTTTAAATACGTTTTGCGAGCTTGATTTAAAAAAATTTAAAGTCTACATGCAGCATACGTTAATGATAGGCAGTAAGACACGCGCGCAAATACACAGACCTATTTAATACAAATATCTGGTTCTGAACTAAGTATTCGTATCAACATCTATTTACACCAACTAACAAAACAAAACCTGTTGCGCGAAAGGGCGTAAAATTGAAGACAGTGGATGCGAACACATTGTTTGACACAACAAGGGCCAGGTAAAAGACAAAGCAAACAGACACACCTTGAGATCACTACTTTGAAGTAAGTCTTGGTCTCCATGTTTGATCAGCATGGATTCGTTAAGCTCGATCGTGGCTGAGCGTGCATCACGGATATTATCGCCATTATTTTCGTATAACTTGTCAAATTTACGATGTTCCTTGAACCAGTATGGTGGAGTCTCAGTTTCAATCTTGCCATTTTTGGTCGAGAAAACCGACAGCTTCTGAACCATATCAACAGACCGCTCTCCTTTATTAGTGCACCTTAATAGAATATGCAAATTAAAAATATATATAAAAGATTAGCACGGAGTAATCGTGACTATAGCGACAAACTTGATCGCTAATATTTGTCCACCATTTCGAGTTTGGCATATATTTTCAATACCAACATTAAGACCAAAAAAGGATCGCAATGACTATGCAAAACACCGTCACTGAGGAAATAATCATATGCGCCAGGACATTATAGTTCACTGTTTCAGACTATTATTTTTACGTCGAAATAGTTACCACACACTCAACCAAAATCATTTCTAATATTTTGATCGACACGCCAGTCGTCTTTCCCAAAATCGGCATTCCTTATTATAAAAAAATACCCATTTCTACATTACCAACTGACAGTATCTAAATGTGAATTTGTCTATAAATTATTAAAGTTCAGATTTATGTCTATCAAGGTAATCCATAGTTTGTCGTCTGTTAGCCTGTATGTGGATGTTTTTACTAATTACTGCGCATACACAGACGAACACACACAGTATAATGAGTTTTTGGCGGTAGATTTGCTGCTGTTCGACGATTGATCGAATACAATGGGATTGGTGTTTACTTCAAGTTCGCAAACTTGATTAAGAGAACCGTAACCATAGCACACGCAATCATTGATTGCTTGATTATATTACGAGTTAGTAGGATTATTTCAGACAACATTCCAAGGCATGTAAAACTAAATCCAAAAAAGTGTGGCAATGCAAAAGTAACGCCTGCAGAGACTCAAATTATATTTATTTTCGATTTGTCCGTGAGTAGCATAACATAAATTCACCCAATTTAGGTAAACCACCTTGTAGGTTTTATTTACTTTAATAACTTAAATTTTAATAAATTTGGCATTTTCCAGTTGTAAAAACTATGCTGCAAAAAATATTTGCATACA
Source organism: Eudiplozoon nipponicum (assembly GCA_029291075.1). NCBI lineage: Eukaryota > Metazoa > Platyhelminthes > Monogenea > Mazocraeidea > Diplozoidae > Eudiplozoon > Eudiplozoon nipponicum. The sequence continues at coordinate 22,191 of JAQBSW010002359.1, forward strand.
AATATATGTACATAAAAACTAGCATAAATGCCAAAATTCATATATACAGACATACATACATGCATATCAACATGCATATATACAAGCATAAATGAATACATATATCTATGCATAAAAACACATATATATACAAACATATGCACATGAGTACATTCATGAATGAATACATGAATACACACATACATACATGCATGTATACATGCCTACATACATATAAGCATACATACATACATACATACATACATACATACATACATACATACATACATACATACATACATACATACATACATACACATACATACATACATACATACATACATACATACATACATACATACATACATACATACATACATACATACATACATACATACATACATACATACACGTACATACATGCATTTATGCATTCATGAATACATACATACATACATACATACATACATACATACATACATACATGCATACATACATAAATGCATGAATACGACATGCATACAAACACTCACATACATGCCACACATATGCATATATACACAAAAATATGTGTATAATTAAATACATAAATACATTAAGAGTGTTAATTTCCTGCTAAGAATTTTTCATAAGACGTTTAACATGGCTAAAAATCTGTTTAGCCACTGGATAAGTAACAACAGCTGAGTATTTACTAGAGGCATAGATTAATAATCTGAGTTTAAATAAGTAGTGTTAGCAGTCTCCTTCTTCCTAGCACTCCTTCGAGCACACCAGTGTAATAAGCGGTAAATTGGAATAATTTCATATTATTGATAGAACAGGCTACAGTCGGCTTAGTATGAATAAAGAGTTAAATACAGAATCTCAAAGATAAGCTTAAGTAACGGTAGTCTGACCAAAATTTTAAGTTGATATATAACGTTATATATATATATATATATATATATATATATATAATGGGTTGGTACTTTAAAATAATATCACTGCCTCGGTTGGTATGGTATGTCTTCTAATGGAAGATAGGGAATGATTTATTTAGATCTGAAGCGATGGCTACAAGATTCCATCTGGCGGAAAGACTGACCAAGAACACAGGTTAATGTCTATCTGAAATTTGCAGGAAATATATATTGGATACATTAACTAACAATTACAAAGGGTAGCAAATGAAGTTTTTTACTAGATCGCTTTTATTTTTTTATCAGGCACTATAAGCCAAAATTACCGGGTCCGGAATTTTAAACAGGAAGATTTTCGTTCAGAGTTATGCCATTCAATGTCTACACCACCAAATTAGGGTAATGGAAACAGTTTTAACATTTACACTAATCAATGCTTTATCTTGTATTTTTAAAACTTCTTGTGTATTTATGTGTAAAGTATTAAAACATTATTAGACCTTATATATGTAAGTGTATATATAAACATTTCATAAGCCGATTTAACAATAATTGATTGCGCGGGTGGTGGTAACAATTCTTTAAATCAAGTTTGCGAGCTTAAAATTTTTTTGCCAATATATGTATATGTGGCGAAAGCTGCAAACAGTTAATGTTCGTGACTGCATAGAAATTGTGCAGCTGACATTTCCAGACTGCTAGAGGTGAGAGCCGCATATTTTAATTTGATTTCCATATATATTCAATGCGGTTTGATCCTCGATAGTCAGTTTGCCGTCGTACTCTGATGATGATCACGGAAGGTCGAAACGCGTTAGTGCGTTGCGGCTGGCGGTAGTTTTGTTATGTTGTTCGACGACTGGTTAAATACAATGGAATTGGTGCTTACTTCAAGCTCGCAAACTTGATATAAAAATTTCATAAGCTATATAATTGAAATGCTGTCATAATATTTTAATTCAATCCCATCTTCAAGGAGCATGATGTCGGACTTATAATAACCGGTTAGAACTCGCAATTAAGAATTTTATGTTTAGGCTGATAACCCTCAGAGGCAAATAGAAATTAGGAAATGGACATAGCATAGGTTGATGCAAAACTGCAACTGGACACCATCTGCGGTGCCCGCTGCTTAGGTTATGAGTCCAACGACGCCACTCAATGGTTTTATGTCTGGTCGCAGAAATTCTGGCTACTAATATACAGTGCCGAATAGGTATGGCATTTAAAAATCATTGATTGCGCGAATGGTGATAACAATTCTTTAAATCAAGTATGCGAGCTTGATAGAAACAAATATTAAAAGATGTATACCAAAGAAATAAAAGACGAACCTTGTGAAAAACGTGGTCAGTCACATAAAAGCGTGCTACCTTAGATAAAATCGAGAACACAATTTCAGGTTTAAAGAGGTGATATAGAATAATATGTATCCATAACGATTTTTTGTGGTAACAAATAACCCAAACAGTTACTTTAATACAAAAAGAGTTTATCTCAAGTTTCCCCATCAAGGTTAATCATCGGCATCGCTAATAAAAAAAGGAACTAATCAATAAACTAAAGCCAATTTTGCAAATTTAAAGTCGATTCTTATCTGAAGTGCACGTCACGTCATACGAGCAGAAACTAAATATCAGTTTCCACTACCATCCAAATCGCTGACCGGCTACAAATTTGAATAAAGTTGTAAAATTTGCCACACAGGAAAGACCAAAACAGCTGGACATCCGCATTATTCAACACTTACCTCAAAAGCTTACTAGTAAAGGTAAGCTAGTCGGATATAATATATCAGATAAATAATATATGTCACAAAGCAGATTTAGTAAACTTCCCAGTACATTTAAACGCCGTATAAAAGCAAATGACAATATTTGAGGCACTTTCGATAAAACAACATAAAGCGGACCTGATTATAGAGAACTTTCATCCGAACAACATTTAAACAGACTGGAAAAAAATCAATAGTAACAAAACCAAATAGGCGGCAGCAATAAATGTTTCGTTTTAATCAGAAATAACACCAATGTCGATGCCAATATGGACATCGTTATCAGCAATATCATGATCATATTCCTAATAAAATGCAGTGGCTCAAACAGATATTGACCAGTACGCATTTAATGCTGAGACTATAAAATCCGAAAATCCTTACTTTTCAATGTTATCAGATAGAAATCAAAGTATCGGCGGGTAGAAGGAAAACAGAAAATTGAGGTAAAACCAAATAATGATTCACGAAACCCTTTATCTTTACCTACAAAGAAACAAAATCCAAGTGGAAATTTATTATCACCAGTAAGATTACTTTTATTAAATTCTGCACATAACAAATTTGAACGGCAAATGCCGAAGCGGCCAACAAAGAAATCAAGCGAAAAATTACGTAATAGGGCCAAGGCACAAACAAAGGAATATAGTAGCATAAGAATGCACACACTCAGCATATCAATGCAATCACCTGCGTCGGAGATTAGATAGATCAGATGGAAGAGAATCCTTAAATGGGCCACAGCAACGAATGCTTACCTTATGTTAAGCAACAACATTCTCTATCAACGTGCTGTAAATCCTATAGTTTGTTTATTGATCATATTTTAAACTGTAAACATTTCCTTACACAATTATAGTTATCCTTGCCACTAACTGGAAAGCCTATTTTTATTGGTTAACACAGTGCCGAAGATTGAACCAAGAAAGCCTCGAAAGGTTCACAAAAGAACCTAAAATTATTGTGTTCTACTCCAAATGAAGTATTATAAATATATAATCCAGTTTCAAACAACTTTCGCGTAAAAGCCCGAAGTATTTGTCAAAAACAAAAGATGAATTAACTAAATTTCTCAGTGGTATTACAATTATAACATTGTCTAGTGGATATAAATAACTTTATATGCTATCGGTTTGTCATTTAACTATTTATCCTAGGCAGCATTCACATTCATCTACGGCAACTGTATCCAACTACTTATACTCGAAAAGGCAGCTCTACTATCATACGCACCGACAAATAAGCATAGGTGCTCCTGGACCGGCCCTCGGCCAAAACGTTCGCTTCTCAGCAGGCCAATAAATTCGTTCCATTAAATGCCCGGAAATGTCTAAGTAGGCCTCGTCAAGACTTGCCATCGTCATAGCACAACCATGACAACCATCACTATCAGCTTCATCATCACTATTTTCGTCCGTATCGTCACAATTGGTATGCTGACCACTTCCAACATTACTATCAATGCTAACGTCAGCAGAAGTGCACGGTAAAAAACTGATGCGATTTATTTGTCCAGATTGACTTTCTTCTTCATTGTCGCTAAATTTGTCTTCATTTACTGCTGTCAATGAATAATTAGTATCAACTAAAGACTGCTCGCCACCTTTTAAAAATAAATAAAACAAACAAGTAAAAATATAACGAATAATAAATCTAATTGGACTCGGCAAAATTTGATAACTTTAAGATAAATAAAAAACCAAAGCAAAAAAAGACCTTTCCCAAATAATAGAACATCACAAAAGCTAAAGTAATTAGATTGAGGAAGTTTTTAAACGCAAATTAGCTTAGATGTTTTCCAGACCACAAAATGAAATGGGTATGTTATTCTTTAATTTACAGATGAAATTTCGACGTACATAAGCAGATTCTAAAGGCTTGGGCACTGATTAAAATATAGAAACTCATATTGATATGATAGGATTATCCGGCTTAGATGCCTATCATTGCAGTCATAAAGCAAAAGAAGCATTGGTAATCTGTTATAATTGGCTGGCAATGCTTACATTCCATATAAATTGCGTTTGATAATTGATTAAGAAATAAATTTATTACGACCGCAGGATTATTATTAAATACTTATATTCTTTATATGGAAGCTCATATAACATCCAAGGAAGTTACACTGTTACAAGACGCTTTGCCATTCAAAGAAAAATTAATATTACAAAACGTAGTTTCGATAATTGCTAGAAAAAGTAACAGTTTAAGTGTATGATTTTGATGTGTGGATTGTTCAAAAATAAAGACCAATGATATTTCGGCTTAAGCAATTTTTTACGAAGAATTGCTCTGAAGGTCTACTTTAGAGGATAAAGAAATTGTGTTAATTTTAAATTTCTATTACGAAACATTTTCACTCAATTAAGAGGTGCCTATAATAAAAGTGAGACAAAGACAAGTGAGTGACAATGAAAAACATCCACGAAACAAACAAAGCGTACCACATGAATTTGATGGCAGATTCAGAAGTTAGCGATACAATTGACGTCATATATTTTAAAGTGCATTGTACAACGAATATAAACTTGGCATTGAGCAGTGGTGTATATTCTTAAAGTAAAATAGTTTAAGGCCATCACATTTAAAAAATACTTCTGCGAACACGATTTTTCATAAAATAAATTCTTTCATAGTAGCAAACTTGATATAAACACCTGACCCATTATGTACATACATTTGTCAGTATAAATTAAGTATTGTATAGTGTGGAAAAGGCAATTCATTCAGTAGACCGGTTTCGTCCTTATTGGGAACTCATCATGTACTGTCCAGAATTTGCCGCGGACAGGGTTCGAACCTGGAAAAGTCTTCTTCAGAATCTGGTGCCCAATACCACTTCACCACGTAACGTGGTATCTCCTCTATAATAAGATTGTGGATAGTTAGTTGGAACTTTAGGGCTAAAGGGATGCTATATAGGCTCTACCTAAATGAAAGGATAACCAAGAAACATTAGTTAGTATATAACTGCAAATTGTGTGCAGTGTGTTCGGAATGGTGGCTCAGTGGTCAGAGAACCAGATTTCGAAGCAGACGTGCCCAGGTTCGAGCCCTGGTCGCGGAAGATTCTGGCCAGTACATGATGAGTTCTCAATAGGGACGAGACCGGTCTACTGGATGAATTGCCGTTTCTACTCTATACAATACTTAATTTATACTGACAAATTTATGTACATAATGGGTCAGGTGTTTATATCAAGATCGCAACCATGATTAAAAATTAGCTGTTATCACCGCCCGAACAACCGATGTTCGTTTAACTTTCTTCATACACCGGCACGACAAAATTGTAGCACCAGGCTAGAGCAATTTTTCAATTTACATGCGCAGCAATAAAAAACCATTAGTAACTAACGTTTCACTACCATATAACCATAAGAAGAAAAATAAATAAACAGGAAAATTATTTAACAACGACAAAAATAATAATTTAAACACATAAATTATTAGAGATTTATAAGAGGGAGTACCTAGTTAATATGAAAACATTTATCTAATACAAGGCAATGTCTGGAATATAGCTTCCTTGTGATTTTCACTGTATCACGTCATAAACACAACCAAATCTCGCTGCTAACTCTTCTCAACTAGGAAAAGAAGGTTAGGAAGATGATTCTACAAAAAAATCTGCAACAAGATCGTCATTGAGCTCAACCCGATGCCATATCGCACAGAGTTTCCAACCAATAACTATGGTGCGCACGAGGACCCCATCCTGGCAGACGAGTGGGTCCCACTTTGGATGTAGTTGACTTTAACTCGTACTGCTGTCAAAATCTGCCAACCCTGATTTTTACGCCAATCTAACGCTGGGTGAAAGAACACAGCTTTACTGGGCAATCGAATTGAGCGCCTACGCAAAACGTGAACCAGCCAACGTGGTTGATGGAGCCATATGTGCTTTTCTAAAAAGGAGCACTTGATTTTCGATTAAAAAAAATTACGTCTACGAATGTCAGTGTTGGCTATTTGTTATTGGTAATCTACATGTACTATGCTTCTAGAACTACGATGGTCGAATGACTGTAAGCGTCTAAAATCGTCAACTCTAGGGACCAAGTCTCACTAGTGTATAATAAAACTCCGTGCACAGATGCACTGTAAACACGAACTTTCAAACAGATTGAAACACTCGCGTTTCTCCATAAATTGCGAAGATTGAAGAAGGCTACTCTAACTTTCCGAATTCTCATACTCACCTTGTCAGACATATCGCCTGAATGTAAACCTATCAACTATTACCAGATCTTCACTCTGGAGTCGTAGAGTTAGAGTGAATGGTGAGTGATCCTGTGAAATTTTCTTACATATAGAGGGTGCGAATTTCATACGGAAAGACGGAACAACGTCTGCTAATTTATTCAAGGTGGCCTGAGCAAAATCTCGATTGTCGAATAATAGTACGATATTGTCTGCTTAGTCAAGATCGACTTGTCTACTGCCCGGGAGAAATTCCACACCTGCATCCTTAACCTATTGAAGAGTATTCATAATAGAATCTATTTCAAAATTAAATAAAAATGTGGAATTTCGACAGCCTTGATGAACACCATTGATGTTAGAAAAGTTGTGTTAATTCGTTGTAGACATTAACGCGACCATAAATGTTCGGTAAACCATAGTTCGACAAAACATTGCAATCCACCGAATGAAATGAACCCTTGAAATCCAGAAAGACGGCTATTGTGAGACGGCGATATACATGTCGCTGTTCAAGAAATTGCCTTAAGATAAAAGAATTATCTATACAACCTCGTCATGAACGGAATCCTGTTTCTTCTTCTAATATATGACTTACGTGAAGCGCTAAGATGGCGTAAGATAATCGAAGCAAATAGCATAGATAAGACAGAAGTCATGCTTATTTCACGGTGGTTATCGCACCTATTTGAAGATAGGAGTGATGGTCGACCCATTGCAAGCAAGCGGTAAGGTCTCGTCATTCGATATAGTAGGGAAAAGCTTGGTCAACGCGCAAGAAATTACATCGCCACAATCCTTAAATAATCTCGGAAGCACATCATCGGGGCCTGCAGCTTTGCGACGTTTAAGAGAAAGTATTGCTTCTCATATTTCGGACTCTGATGTTTGTTCGAGATCAAAATTCTACACCCTTGATACAGGCATACTTTTGCCGATCGGGGCTGACGCAGGTGCCCAAGAAAATTTACCTTTGAAGTGTTCAGCACACCTAAAAATACGACTTATATTATCAGATATTAGATGGTTTTTAAAATCATTTATAGTTTCGCTACCTTTAAATTTTCTTTGACCTTTTGCATGGACAAGTGAGAACAAACAGTGAATATTACCTGACGCAAATGCTTTTTAAATCATTTCAGCCTTTCTGGTTCAAAAATATTCAAAATCGAATTTTGGATTGCGTTATATTTTTAAGTCGAACCAGCTGTAATTTACACCTAGTATCGAGTATCTCCACATATTTTACAGGGACCCAATGATTAACTCTAAGGAAGCCTATAAGGCCGCATACAGTAGTACCTGCATTGTGCATAGTAGAACATATCTTCGTCAAAGTACACAGCGAACAATTGTATTATAACGTCACCCATGATCGGTAATAAAAAAATCATTGCTCTATTCCCATATGCAAATATAAACAGATATTTCGTCAGATACAAGAACTGTTCTCTTATCATTTTCTCCTCAGTTATCTACAAATGAACACGTAAATAATAAAGGCCAAGAAAACAGAAAATTAATACGGGTAGAGAATGTTAAATATAGGAATGACTAATCATTTGTATGCATCATTTATGCTTCAGACTCAAGGCACAAACATCAAACTTAATTGCATAAATCAGGATTCATTTTAAAAAACGATTAGGGTATCTTTTGAAGTGCTTCTTCCTTTACGGGTGGCCCAAAACACAGCACCATTCCCTGTTCCAGGTCACACTTTACACAGATTTATTTGGAGCAAGAAAGGTGTACGCTTACCTTTTAATGGAAGCATTCATAGAGAGAATGATAGTTTAGCAATAGAGAGCCACCTATCCGTCATGCGAAACCATCTCAAGAATATATCATCAAAGAGAGACAAGGAAATAATCACAATATACACCTTATAATGACGATATTTTCTTTTTCCAGAAAGTCATAATACAGTCGCAAACAATGCTTAAATATTTCAATAAAGCTCACAGCGATATCGGTTTCATGCCAGAGCATGACAGAAACGAATGTCTGCAGTACTTACATGTACCATAAAAGAAAGAGTTTAATGGTTAATTAAAAAGAAAAAAATATAAAAACCAAACATTGTCTTCGCAGCATTTCATTATAGAAGTCTTATACCATTTTAATAAAAATAAATAGCAGTTAAATACTGTTTGTTGTGAAGAACTAATATATATGCAAGTATGTATTAGGTTTTGCGAACCTAGTAACAAATTAGTTCAGTTGTGACCAGAAGGATAAACCAAAGGCAGCATGAACGGAAAGTATAATCTCATGCACATTCGTTTCGTGCTTACTGGCGACTCATCAGTAGGAGCCGGTATTACGCCCTTTAACCACTATATATATTCCACATTCTTCTACCGAATATATAGTGGTTAAAGGGCGTAATACCGGCTCCTACTGATGAGTCGCCCGTAAGCACGAAACGAATGTGCATGAGATTATACTTTCCGTTCATGCTGTCTTTGGTTTATCCTTCTGGTCGCAAAACCTAATACATACTTGCAAATAAATAGCAGTTCGTATCTGTTGTCCAAGAATTGATAGACTGGCTATTCCAGATTTCAGTGATGAAGAATATATTAAGCTAAAATAGGTCTAATGTCTAATGGCTATCCTAGACATTTGAATGAGTCAATTATTAAAAGGGGAAATAAAAAGAAGCATGCGTATTTGAGACCAGAAAAAGGAATTTACCTGGACAACCAATTAAAGAGGGATACTGTGTCTCGCACGGCACAGAAGAAAGTTTAAGCGGCCTCAACAGGCACATTTAAAGCAGCTAAACTACGGGAGTTATTTAAGGTAACACGCTTTCCTTTACCAACAAAGGTGACTCAGTCGTTAGGGCGACAGATTCCGAAGCAGTCGTGCCCAGGTTCGAGTCCTGTTCGCGACAAATATACATGTATTAGTAGTCGAGCAACTTTCATTGGTCGATCAACCAGAGCGTTAATTACTTGAATGTAAAAACATACTAATGTAAACGTCTGCGTTAAATCAAATTGGTGAACACATGTATTCGATTGAATAAAACGCCATTGAAACCTTGCACGTATGTTCATCGGATGTTGCATTATGCCTAAACCGGAGACGATCATCATCATCATCAAGCACAGCAAAATAAAAGCCATTAGTAACTGATATTTAACTGCTATATAACTATAAGAATAAAAATTGAACAAGTTTTTTAATAACAAAAAATTATAATTTAGGCATAAAAATTATTACTAGTAGTGATACACAAAATGATTCGTCGCTCTCCTATTTCACTTTATCCTCGTTTAAACTTAGTTTGTTTGCCATTCATTATATATATATATATATATATATATATATAGAGGATGTACCACCTCAATAATTGCACGGCGGCTGAATAGGAATAACTAAGGACAACTTTCCAGTGTTGTGCTAATATGACATTTAGTACACAGAGAATCATGAGGTTGGATGCCAAAGATTCATTGCCAATTCTCTCCAAATCATTCATAGTCTACAAATTCTCATGTATGTGCGGTAGCACATATATCGGACGTACGAAGAAGCAATTGATAAGCAGAATACAGCAACATTTGCCACAGAAATGGATTAACAAAGGCTTGGCACCGTCAGGAAAATCAGCTATTTCCGATCATATATTGGCAACGGGGCACTCTGACAATTCGACCAATTTCACAATTCTACATAAAGCAAAATCAGAAAAATTATTATTTATCTATGAAGCCCTTTACATAAAAGAACAAGCACCTGACCTTAATATTCAAAATTTTCATCAACATGATATTCTTATCGACTGGCCAAGAATAACAAAATTCAACAAAAATCTACTAGTATCCAGTCAAGAACAAACAGGCCCTCGACTAGAATCAACAAACATACAATCGGATTGGCAACAAACTGAAGTGGAAATAACAGAGGCGCATACGATGACAGAAGTCTCCAAACAATGTGAGCGTTTAACACTGCAATCCACACTGGCGCTGTTACCATGTGGAAACGACAACATTGCGCAACAAGGTGAAACGATCAACTATACTGGGAAAAATAGCACTTGTATATGTAACAGTGAACAATGCGCACCAATGGTTAATTCTCAAGCTATCAAAACAATAATGACCAGATCTCAGACATACCTTTGCAATACTGCGAGAATGACCTTTACATGCAAACACGCATACACACAAACACAAACGCATACAGACTCACCAACTAGCCAAAACAAGAAACAGAAGTAAAAACGAGTTAGATTTTTTACCACTAGTATAATCAATTGAAAACCCAAAATGTATAAATATGTATGATTGTATAAGAGATGATTAGTATTCACGAAATAAATGGCCTTTATCCACTTTGTTATTTGTGTTTTCCTAATTATAAGAATATATATATATATATATATATATATATATATATATATATATATATATATATATATATATATATGCATTTCATATACTTGAAGGGAAAATGGAAAGGAAAAGATTCTTTAATTTGATAGAACTTCCTTTTACCTCTGCACATGGAAATAGTACTTGGAAGATAATTTACATTGTTATCGATTTTTCAGAATATTGTACTATTCCTCTTAAAAACAATCGCTCGATCAGCTAACACGGAGACGATATTCGAAACGAGCCAATTATTCATATTATTTAGTTGTGTTTTGCAAAATGTTAATACATAATAACAGACAATAACTGCAACCTTGCTGATATTTGCCTTCATGTGCTCATGTGTTCATGTGTCACAATGTTCACTTTCCTTGCACCACAACTAAAACTACGAGAAACCATTCAAAAGCGAACAAACTAACATATAGCTTTATATTTAAATAACCGAAAAAGTAAGCTTTATAATATTTATATATTCTTCACAGCGAAGGACTAGCATATGTGTGATAATGTATTAGGTTTAGCGTACCTAGAAGCAATTCAGGTCACGGAAATACCAAAGGTAGTAAGAAAACGGGTACACTCTTATGCACTCATGCGGTTCAGGTTACCAGTGAATCATCCGTTGTAGCTGACACCACGAATCAAACCAACAATACATTTAGTACATAAATGTGGTATCTTTTGACTTTGCATTCTTCAATGTTTATGTGAACTAAAGCAGTAGAAGAGTCATCATCATATAGAGCAATTATCAGTACGACTTAAACAGCTAACTCACATATATATATATATACCAAATCTGTATAGGATACCATCACCGTGACTTTGTAAACGGGCTAAATTTCACTCAAATTGATAACAATCATTCTAAATTCTTTAAATCAAGTTTGCGAGCTTGAAGTAAACACAAATCCAATTTTATTTAACCAGTCGTCGAACAATATAACTACCGCCAGTCGCAACGCACTGACGCGTTTCGACCTTCCATGATCCTCATCAGAGTAGGACGGCAAACTGACTATCGAGAATCAAACCGCATTACATATATATGGAAAGCAAAATTATATATGCGGCTCTCACATCTAGTAGCCTGGCATAAATTGTACGTGACTTGTTTGATCCTCGCTAGTAAGTTTGCTGTCGTACTCTGATGATGATCATGGAAGTTCGAAACGCGTCAGTGTGCTACGACTGGCGGTAGTTTTGTTATGTTGTTCGACGACTGGTTAAATACAATGGGATTGATGTTTACTTCAAGCCCGCAAACTTGATTTAAAGAATTGCTATCACCAACCGCGCAACCATTCTAAAAGTCTGTTACTTTAAGAAAGCCCAATACACCACTCATTTCGCCTTGTGTTATATATTACTTTCCCTAATGAATGTGCTTCTTGATGGTTAACGTGTCCTCGTTCCTTTGTGTTTTGTTGGAATGCATTTCCATTCAGACTAGATAAACTCATACTATAATCAATATTCTGACTTCTTTTATAGTTTTTAATATTTTTTTATTTCATATGTATCTCGCAATGAAGCATGAATTATTGAAATTTTATGCATTTCAGTGGTTAATGATGATGAAGATAAACTTAGCGTGGACTGTAAATATGTTTGAAGCATACGTCATACGTTTTCCTATAGAGACTAAATTTAAGTGCATAAAAATGTTTATGTATTTTTCGGTTTATATAGGTGTTTACATAAATGCTGCACAAGACTGTTCACGAAAGCCAATCACTATAACGTAGTTCTGCCTTTATTAGGCAACTCAGATTATAGATATTGAATTGATGCTGCCAAAACTGCAAGGAGAGATCGAACCTTTAATCATTTAGCTCACAGTCATTAAAATATATTCACAATACAACGGGACTCGCATAAAGCACGCATACACAAGATACTTGTGTGAATAACTAGAGTGAATGAACTTAGCTAAGTAAATACTTGGGTGAAACCGAAAGGTGAATATAGGTTCGCTATTTATTAGAGTAACATCGATACCTGATGGATATTAGCATTGAGATACCTACTGAATATAAACACAAAAATGATAAGCCAATCTATGAAGCGTCGTAGATTAATAAATTGTAGCCTGACTTGTGTTAACAGGAAAGGCATATGTGGGCGCCGAATCTCTAACGTATGTACTTACTTACTTTACTGCGGCTGACTCCTTTTGGAGGATAAGCCGGCTCCATGTGACATTTCATGGAGTTTCTTGGGAATTTGGTACAAGTGGTGTCCCCTCACCACTCGTATGTACAATAATGTGTGTAAATGATGTGAAGCATCTTTTTTTATTTCTCACTTATTGAATTTTCTGATTGGTTTCCTTCGTCAAAATTTATGAATATTTCCATTTGGTGACACCGAAAAATAGCATTCGAAATAAATATTTCTAATATTATAAAAAGGTATTCTTTTCAGTTTCCCAACTAAAGATATAACTAAAATCTATATATCCTGAAATGTATTCATTCGTCATTTGTATGCATGCGTGTGTGAGAGAGAGAACATGAGAAGGGGAATCTTGTAATGGGATATTTATTTATTTACATAAGTTTACCAGTGTCCTCTGAAAGCAATTATCTTTAAGCCAACTAACAAAACACAATACCATATTTTTGTTCTGACGTTGGAATTAGCGAAACGAAAAATAGCAGCAAATGCATATTTCTTTCCTAAAATATAAATTTTAATTTTAACAGGCAATGTAACATATAAAACTGAAACAAAATATTAGTTTTCCCATTTTTATTAAAGGAAAAAGCTTACTCTTGTTTATGAATGACAGCTATCTGAATAATTACAGCCATTTTCTGTATAATTGGTCAGTCCATGAAAACTATTTGGACATGCTATTCAAATTTGAGACACAGGTTCTTTTAAAAACTGTTCGAATGCAGAACAACTGCGTATAACAACTTGTAAAATTAGTTACTGCCATTCTAATAGAATTAAACTTTTCAGTCGTGCTTATTATGATCGACGTTTACGTCGAAAGCACGTTTACATGCTAGAGTTATGATATGTAATTCAGCCTTAATCGTTACGCTCTTTTAAAAAGAAAGCATGTAAAATCTCAAAGTACATAATTATTCGTCAGTAGCAAGTGTTAAACATTTCACAAATTTAGAGCAACATAGTGAAGATTACGCGTTCACATAGCTCTAACAGGCAAACTTATAGTAAAAATTCTACACTCCAACCAAAACTCACAAAGGGAAAGCCAAAAATCAATATTGAAACCATCCTGATCACTTAACTAAACTGAATTCTAAACTTAGAGCTTAAACTGAACTACCAGAAATGAAGGAATATATACTCAAACGTTCTCTTTCACCTACTTGATCATTGTCATTCTAAAAGGTGTATATGTTGTCTCAGTGCTGTCATTTTCGTTTCGGATTTGACCGCATTTTGCTTGTGCGGGACAATTGGTAGCACTCATAGATCGGTAAAATCTTGAACTTCCTTCATATTCAGATGATGTAATTTTTGGCCTCAATTGATGGGTTCTCACTTGTCCCTCCTTCTTTAAGCCTTCAATTAGCTGGATTGTCTGAAAATGACGTTGGATCAATGGAAAATCTTGATCCAACGTCACTTTCTCTGACAATCAGCTAATTGAAGGCTTAAAGAAGAAGGGACAAGTGAGAACCCATCAATTGAGGCCAAAAATTACATCATCTGAATATGAAGGAAGTTCAAGATTTTACCGACCTATGAGTGCTACCAATTGATCATTGTCGTTTTCGTTTTTTTAAATTTTATTGAGTTCAATTACATGATTTAAGTGCTTCTGCACACTAGTAAAGCCAATATAGGATTTTAGAAAGTCAACATAGTACCCCGATTCTGAAAAACCACACAGTATCGTTTAAAAACGATTTCGTCTAATGAAATTTCAAAATAAACAGCAGAAGTGCATCAAATGAACTCACTGTATTGACCAGTGTTTGACGTCACGCCATCAAGATGCAAATTATTTTTTCCATTAATGCCATGGCTTTGCACATCGACTGTTTGTTCTCCAGAACTGTATGATGTTGTTAACTGCCCTGTGCATATCAGACTACAGTCAGTCCCGTTTATGGTCTCATGGCTAACGCTGGAAGTAGATGTTTGCTTCTTCGAATTACAAAGATTGGCGTTAACGGACGCTCCACCAGTGAAGTGCTCCGCATATTCAGCCAGGATTTGCCTAACCTTGCGACTCACTTTAGTGTATTTAGCGAAATCAGGCGGTACAATAATTAAATTTGAGCAAAGCTTCCTCGCAATGAAGCCGGGCATCGCACTGCGCACGCCATATCTCCGTGCTAGATAATTGCTTGTCGACTTAGCAAATGCAGTGTCGTTTGTTAAAAGTCAATAATAACAATAATAATGCTCCATCATCATTTCCAGCCACACAAAAGTCAAGTGACTAATGTTTCACTGCCATATTACCATAAGGAGTGAAAAAAAGTATATAAGTGAATTTAGATAAATTATTATTGAGATTTACGAGAGAGGGAGAAGGGTAGAGAGAGAAGGAAAATAAGTAAAAGATCAATAGACCAAAAAAATATGAGTCGAAATCCATTTATAAACCACACAGTACTACATTACTATATATATTTTTCATCATCGATGTGTTGATCACACGCGTAATAAAACGAAAGACGCAAGGCATTTCGAAGTATTAAGAGTACAACAATTGGTTAGCCAGTCATCTTAGCGATACACAAATTCAAAAATGACATCACATGGATAACCCTGCAAATATTTGTAAATTTTCTTGCGAAGCAAATATTACATTGTTAGCGCCCGCAACTCTGTCAATTGAACACATCGGCCAGTTTAAAAGAAAATATTTTCAATGTGGATTTCGCAATAATAATTTTGTCCATGTGTCTCCCTTATATTTTCCTAGAAAATATTTCAGCTAGGATCTTCACCGGTCTCTTCAGTTAATACTGGCATATATAGAATAAACTTTAAGGCGTTAAAAACTTTCTCATTTGGTGGTAAATCGAATTGAAGAAGATCCTTGAAAATGCGAGCCGAAATATTCTCAACGAGTAGATTATCGCGAGAGGACATCAACACAACAAGGAATAAAAGAAGTAAAAAATAAACTAACTGAGATCACAAAATGATTTAAATCAAGCCATTCTCAAACAGCATACTTGCACAACGAACAAAGACAAGTGGTCACACATTTACACACGCTCGCGCGTAAACAACTACACAACGGAAGTTAGCAATTAAATGATCAACTATACCATCATTTAGTTCTCTTTTAACTGACTGTTAAAGGACAGTGTTGTATTTCTCGGCTCAGTCCCCTATTTAAGTATCGTACGTCTTCTTGTGGTTTGGAGTTGTTAGAAGATTTCCAGACGTTTCGTGTTATCCTTTCTGAACTCATCATTAGGCATAACCACATAATTACCCCCACTGGTAACGCAGAATAGTAAAGTAAATAATGCAAGTAGATGTCTTATTTAGACACATTTCGTTTTTATCAACCACGCAACTCACGCTTTTCAATTTCCTGCCGACATGTAGTCAACAATATTCAATATAATTGAATGAATATTGGCTGCGCGGGCAATGATAACAATTATTTAAGTCAAATTTACGACCTTGGTATAAACAACATATCATAGAAATGCTAAGAAATTAACTGCCCTGGTATACGATAATTAAATGAACCTTGGTTGCGATGGCGATGTCAACAATGATTTAAATCAAGTTCGCGATCTTAATCTAAGCACCTATCCCATCATGTACATCCATTTGTTAGTATAAACTAAGAATTGTGTAGTGTAGAAAAGGAAATTCATTCAGTAGACCAGGTTTGTTCTAATCGGTAACTCTTCACGTACTGTCCAGAATTTGCCGCGGACAAGGCTCGAACCTGGGCACGTCTGCTTCGGAGTCCGATGCACTAATCACTGAGACACTCTACCGCACAACCCACACAAATTTTAGTTATATACTAACTAAATTCAATAAACACATAAATATGCATATATATTAATATATTCCGATATATACCTATATACCTATATGTGGTTAATTCCACGTGTATCAAAGTTTGATTAGTTTATTAAGAGCACTTGGTAAACATGGTTATAAAGTCAATTGAACAGTCTGGTTGACACGAGTCATTCGGTTAAATAATATATTCTTCAAGCTCGCAAACCTGATTTAAAGAATTGTTACTACCACCCGCGCAAGCAAAGACTGTTTAATTGAGTTAGATACTGTTTGTGACGGAGAACTGAAATATATACAATTGTGTATAAGGTGTTGCGAAACTAGTAGCAAATTAGTTCAAATCTGACCAGAAGGATAAACCAAAGACAGCATGAAAGGAAGGTACAATCTCATTTGCACATTCGTTTCGTGTTTACTGGCGACTCATCAGTAGGAGACGGTATTACGCCCTTTTCCCACTATATAGTTTGGTGAGGAATGTGTAAAAATAGGACGGTAAATCTTCTATACGACTGTGTAAGCCTGCAACGGTGAAGTCATATAAAGTCTCGACAATGCGACTTCAAAGCCAACTCGCTATATATAATATATATACCAAGTCTGTAAAGGGTACCAACACAATAGCTGTGTGTCAGTATCTGATACCAATACTATTGTTTCCGAGTCGGCGCATGGTACCAACACTATGGTTACCGAATCGTTACATTTTACCAACAAAATGGATTTCAAGGTATGCTAAAGTTCACCAAAATTGAGAATTACAACTATATCTGAATACCGGTTACTCCATTATATCCTTACACTCTAGACTTGATCGATATAGTTTATTACTTTTCGCAGTAATCATGACATCATTCAATAAAATATATAACAGTTAGATACTCTTTGTGGCGGAGAACTAATATAAATGCAATTGTGTAACAGATGTTGCGCACCTAGTAACAAATTAGTTCAAATTGGACCACAATGGTTAACTAAAGAAAGCATGCACAATGTAACAAAGAAACATTGTCTTTGGCTTATCCTTCAGGTCATATTTGAAATAATTATTTTCTAAGTGCACTACACCTAATATACTGTAGAATATGGGTACAATAATCAAAATTACCAGCATACTATTGCTTCCAACAGCCATTGGTATTTGACGCAACTCAGGGGCATCTCTCATTTCTACAGCGGCATAGAAGGCGTCCATATCTATGTGGACGATGTAGCGTTGTTGCCAACCATTAGGCACACCACATTCAGATGAATTTTCCGGGAGTTTCTTCGATGAATGCGAAGAAATTTCTGTGAAGATGGACGGGTTAAGGCCAAGACACAACTGGCGCTCGTGACGAAGTTTTTTGAGTATCCTTTCAGCCTTAAAACAGAGTGGAGAATGAAAAGGTTCACTAATTAAAAATTTTGATTACGTTTATAAGTAATTACCTTATGGTTTTCTTAATCAAAAATAAATAAGTCTAGTATTTGAACAAGAGTAACCTACGATATTACTCAGTTTAAATGTCCAACAAAATTTCGTTAAAGCACACGTCTAGGTGGAAAAACAGACTAACGCAAAAATTATTAGTCAACAAACTAACGATTCCAGTTAAAAACACGACAAGGAACGAATCAGCACAAAATTGTTTAAAAGTGTGCAGTATTTTGAAATTTAAAACTACTTATTCACAGCTAGGTTCGAGGTTATATTGTATTAAAAACTCTAAACGTAATGCTTTTCGAGGAAATCGTCCGGATATTTTTGGTATAATCATTCGCCTCAAGTAAGTTAAATCAAAACATATATACAATGTGAACAAACAGGGACGAAGCGGTAATTGTGAGGTGTCTTGGTCGATATTCAAGGATGATACTATCCGACGCGTCTGCAGTTGCATTCGAATCGCAAATGGTTTAAAGTTAGAGGATTTGAATGGTGTATCACAACCTCGACAAACGATCTGCGCCAATTCGGTAGTTACTAGGCCTTTCGAGTAGCAATGCGCCAATACGCCGCGAAGAAGATTCTCAGAGTTCAAGCCAATGAGGCATGATTAATCAGATCTAACGGGACCTTATTTGGCTCAATATTCCAGCAAATTGAATGAAAAGTTTTTTTTGCGAAACTGGATTAATTTAAATTACATGATTTGCGTTTTGACTAACGCAGCTTATATTGTTCCAGTAGTTTGCTTTATTTAACAAAATATTTTGTTAAAGAAAGAAAACTACTGGAACAATATAAACTGCGTTAGTCAAAACGTAGATCAGGTAATTCCAGCAAATTTTTTGTCGAATTTAGCACCTCCACTTTAGTGAGGATACGATATGAAATTATTAATGGCATCTATTAAAAAGTAGCAATAAAGGTAACCGTATGTTTATAGATTTAAGCGGGCATATGTTAAATACTTTTAAGTTCAGCTATTTTTGCGCATTAGTCTACTGTAGCATAAATTAATCATAGAGAAGATTTAAACAACAGGTCTAAACCGGATTGCAGTAGTTGGCAAATTATATGGGCAATATAGAAAAGCAAAGTAATTAAGTTGTATTTCAAGCATACGTTACACAAACTCGAATAGCAAGCGTAAAGCGCACCTGAAATACACACAACACAATAAACCCACACACAAGTAACCAGTTTATTTTCAATTCGTGCAAAAAAATCGCTCATTTAACTGCACAATTTGCACCTAATATCCTGCGCAAAACAATTCTCCTTTAATTCTTGCTTTGATAAATAGTTGGAAATTCGCCTGGTTTAGGCTAATTAAAACAATTCGCTCCGCTATCGCAGAAAAGTTCTCCCCTGCCAGACATGTTTATATTTATATTATCTTGAATTCACTTCTCTAGTTATTGCATGCGAACAAATAAAAAATATTGGACTGTTCGATTACAGTCGGCTTGTTCTTTAGTTACTTTGAGCAGGCGCTTTGTTGAATTAACAAAGTCAGATTTTTATTATAAATCGGGTCTTCTGATAATATTATCAGAAGACCCGTTCCCTTTAAAAGATTGACAAACATATGACGTTACTTGATTGAGTGCGACTTCACTACATTTGTCGTTTACAATTCATGGTTGTTTCAACCAATCTTTCGAGATACATGTTTCTAAAGATGTTTTGTTCACCATCAGCTCTCGGCACTGAAATTCTAACGAACACTTTGCATTAGTCTGTAGGTAAAATTTCGCACCAAAAGTCTTTTTTGATTCATATGCTCACCTCGTCAGACATATTGCCTGAGTTATTGATAGAGCTGCCAAGGTATGTAAACCTGTCAACTACATCCAGATCATTAATATGCAGTCGCCGAGTCGGAGTAATTGGAGGGTGAAAGTGCGAAGTTCATACCGAACAACGACTGATATAATATTCAAGGTGGTCTGAGCAGAATCTCGATTGTCGAATAATAATACGATACTGTCTGCATAGTTAAGATCGGCTAATCTACCACCCAGGAGATCTTCGCACAACTTTATCCTGCATATACGGAAGAGAGTTGGTCAAAATAGCATCTATTAAAAATTGTTACAATATATAAATATAAACGAGACATGCACGAGTGAAATTTCAATAAAACCACTCAGGTTGTACTCATGATAGACTTGTTCAATAACAGGTGTTATCATATCATTAAGTAGGTGCACGTCACGCATATGCATTTGTATGTGTATACATAACTAAAAAGATTCAGTTAAATGTAGTTAATGCACACGTACGTTCATCTAAATGAAACTGCAATCAATAGACATTAATTTACCATTTGCACGCCTAAGATTAATTATTTATTCTTAACATTTTAAATGCTGTATTACTAGAGTGATCTGAATATGTAAGGGAGGGGGAAGACACAAAATATCCTATTCAATAAATAAATTATCCTATTTAAGATATGAAATAAAATAAGTGACGGTTAGAGAAAAATAGTTTGAAAATAATTTATGGAAAAAAATAAGCAATATGAGAAAAGAAGTTAGAAGCCCTTTAATTAGTGTTCAACTCACTGAGAGTTCAAATCAAATGAACAGTTAAAGGTGAAATTTAGGACTATATTCTTAATAATTGATTAACCATTAATCAAATAATAAGCCCATTAATCTAATCTGATGTTCTTAATCTTTTACTGGAGCTGGCTTTAGATTCTTATTCATGCAATAGTCTTTTCTTTCCAGTAGCTAATGCGGTATTCCAAATCGAACCTAACGATTTTTCAACAGCTGTTTCATTCATAATATAATCCCTAGATTTACTTTCCATTAAATCCCTATTCAATCCCGTCACCCTGATACGACTACATATTGATGTACGTCTGCCATCATCCCAGTTGATTGTGTATCCGCTCTCCACTACATGACGGGCAAGGTCAGATTTAGCAACATGTCCATACTTACATGCAGTTCTATATTCACCTCTTATTACCTTGATTGGGCGCATGGTTTCACCAACATACACGAGACTACAATCATTGCATGTGATTACATACACTTCTTGTGTTTCCAAGGATTCAATCTTTTCATTATGGTTAGGGAGTCCAGTACCTAGGGTAAGGGATTGTTTTAAAACGGACCTTATATTGTATTTTAAAGTTATTGATTTTACTTTTATACGAAATTTAGAGTCCGGTAGTACCATGATCTTGCGCTCGTCCTATCCTTTATCGGCTTTTATATACCTCAACTTATGGTTACATGTGCTTACGAAATCCACCGTTGTTGCTTCTATTAAATGAAGAGGATAACCATTAGCCTTCAATATATCGCGCAGTCTACATAATTCCAACTTCCTATGCTTTATATAGGTTAATTTAGGGCTTGATGTTAATGACTTCAAGATTCTGATTTTCATAACATACGAGTAATAGGATTTGAAATTAAGTAAGTTTCCCGAATAATTATCCTTCCTAAAAACATTTCTTTCTATTTTCTTGCCATTTCTAATTAACGTGATATCAAAAAATGGTAATTCATCTGATGATTCTATTTTAAGAGTAATTTAAGTTCTCTCATTCGATACTTTAAATTTAATAAACCATGGTTCCAGATCATTAATGTCATCCAAGAACCGCGTTTTCAAATTTGGTTTCAGTGGAGAATTATCCAAAAGATTATTTTCCAAATAATGCATAAAGATGTTTGCTATTGGGACCGATAAAGGTTGTCCCATTGGGACACTTCGAATCTGTTTATAGAGTCGTTAGGTTCGATTCGGAATATCGAATTAGATAATGGCCGGATAGACGATTGCATGAATTAGAATCTGAAGCTAGCTTCAGTAAAATATTAAGAAAATTCGATTATGACTGGCTTATCAGTGGATTTCTTATTTACTTAATGGTTAATCAATTAATGAGAACATGCTCCTTCTAAATTTCACCTCCCATTGTTCGTTTGATTTTACAACTCTTAGTAATTCGAACACTTATGAAAGGGCTTATATCTTCTTTCCTTATATTGCTAATTCTTTCTTTAAATAACATTCCAAATGGTCTTGAAATGAATAAATTTATTTCATATCTTAATTAAGCTTCTTAATTATTGAATAGGATTTTTGTGTCTTTCGTCCAACCCTACCTATTGAGATCATTCTAGTAATACAGAATTTCAAACGTTAAGAATAAATAATTAATCTGACGTGTGCAGAAGGTGAATTAATGTCTATTGATTGTAGTTTCATTTAGATGGACGTAAATGTGTATTAACTATATTTAACTGGATCTATTTAGTTATGTAGAAACATACACATGCGCATGCGTGACGTGCACCTATTTAATCATTTGACAACAAATGTTATCAAACAAGTCTATCCTGAGTACAACCTGAGTGGTTTGAATGAAATTTCACACGTAAATGGGTCTTTCGGCTTTCTAATTTTATTAATTACGATGGCATGTAGTTATGACGAGTGTTTTTTTTTATTTATTGGTCTACTCCCAAAAATGTGATAGAAACCTAAGTTACGTCATTTCACATGGAGTGTATAAAACAAATAGTCTAATGCATGTAAATGGTAAATCCATATTCAGCCACTATAGCCTCACAAACTTCGATGAATGCAACAATTATGGATATTGACACACAAACACACATATGTGATACGCAAATATCCAGTGAAAGTTCAGTCTGAAGCATAAATGATATAGCCAGAAGAAACATCGCGCTTTCTTCATTATTTTGTTTTCAAAAAAATGGTGATGATGGATCAACTAAGGCAACCGACAACAGCAGCCGAAATATTTTGTAAAAAGAAAATAACTGGAATCAGTAATACGTTAGTCAAAACGCAGATTAGATAATTTCGATTAATCCAGTTTCGCAACTTTTCATTATTTTAAGGATTCAATATCGACTTTTAGACTGCGCTTAAGTTGGCGTCTTACAACTATGCGTGTATTATTATAAGCCGAGCTAGCTGTAATTTGGCGCTTAGTTTTGAGAATTTCCTTAGATTTTACACGGACCCAAAGATTTTTCCAAGAGCCTACAATGTCACATACAATAGTCCCTGCATTGTGCATAGTGGAGCCCATCTTCGTCTTCTAGAAAACTAGAGTGCAAATTTACAACAGACAAGGGCATGGTCTGAGTCGACATGTGCTCCAATGAAACCACGACAACTATAACTAACTGATATATGATCTATTTGAGTCAACCGTTGTCCGAGGCTTAAAGCTTGTGCTATTTAAGTATAATCTATGTTCTGCGCAGTTATTAAACGGTCGTTCATCATTATCGTTGCGCATCGAGCTTAAAGTGTATCTTCAATCTAAATGAAAATATGCATTACATAAACGCCCTTCTTGAACATTCATGTTACACATAACCAAGACAATATCTCAACATTTTTGCTCTACTTCATAAAGAGCTTAGATCGGAGTAAAATTCGTCTTTGCTGTCGTTTGTGCAGCTATCGATGGGAGCATATGCAAATACAAAGAAAAGGCATTGATTTTAGTAGATTTACTTAAGCGTGCTGCACAAAGTCGGCTATTTACAAGGATGCATTCAGTTAAATAAGCTTCGGCTTCTGATCCAAGGTCAATACCGACGTCCATTTGCCAGCTTACGAAAACTCAATGGAGCCAGAGGTTCTGGAATGGTACTGACTTACCGGCAAATTAATGTCATTTTATAACAGAAAATATCTATTTTACAAATCGGCTTATAACTATATTGATATTTTTTATGTCATGGTCTTAAAATATTTCAAATTTAACAATTATTTCATGTTATTTATTATTTTGATAATATATATGTATATATATACATATATATATATATATATATATATATATATATATATATATATATATATATATATATATAATACTGATTATAATAGACTAAAAGCAATATTAAAAAGGAATCCCGCTACTATCATAGCACAAATGAGCTCTCATTAATAAAAAAACATCAAATAGATTCCATGTCAATTTCATATGTGAGGCAGCCTCAGTCAGCAGAGGAACGTCAGTATTTCTGTTAAATTTAGCCCACCGTAAAACTGGCACCAAAAAGAATTATTTAGCTGAAGTAATTTTTACCACACATATTACACTATTTCTGAATTAGATAAATTGTTAATGGAGTGCATTATGATTAAAAATGAAGTATATTAAATAAAAAATAAAATAATAAAGAACAGACCGCATTTTCGCCAGCCTTTATTTCTTCTGCGGTGAGGGCACGAATACGTGCCAATTTTTCGTCAATTTGAGCCTTTAATAGACGATTCTTGCGTAATTCGTTTTCATAGAACTTAGATCCTAAAAGTTGAAGCATGCAAAAATATCTAATTTACACTCAATGCAGATTTGATAGCGACAAAAAATAATATAGGCTTAAAACAAATAATCAAACATCATTCCGCTTCACTAAAAGACGAATTCTATCGACAAAAATTATGACTTAAAGTAATTTTGCAATTTGTGTGTCTGCTTGCTTACAGCACTAATTTAAGATACGTAAATCTTGTTATCTTCATAAAACAAATTTCATGGTATAACAGGAACGCTGCCAATTCTAATAAAAATTTGAAAAATTAGCGCTCGGTAGAACATAGTACATTCAAATGGTGTACTTTGCCCAGACGAATTCGGAAAACAAAATGATTCCAAACAGCTAAATTTTACTTTAAATAAAGATTGCGATCTTGACATAAGCACCTGACCCATTTGTCAGTATTTATAGTGTGGAAAAGACATTTCATCCAGTAGACCGGTTTCGTCCATAATGGGACCTAATTGGAATTTTAACCTATGCAGAATATAGTTATTTTTTCATAACAATCAATGTTAATTGATCTCCTGTGTTTGGTTTAAAGCATAACTCTTAGAAAATGAACGTACGGTCTGAACATCGATGCAAGCAGCTGTAGAAAAATTTTCGGAAAGCTAACCAGATACTACCTGATCTTCATTGAAGCTTTTAGCTACACTCTGACGACACTGCTGCGAAATTGGTTCTTCTTTGCAATCACAAAAAAGCCTTTTACCTAGAGGGGGAACAATATCAGATTGATCATAAACTACTTATTTTAGATTAACCAATCTGCAAGACTCGGTAGATATGATGAATCATGCTATACTGCACGTCAAATGATGCAGTATGTTGTCCTTTTAGCTATGTTATTGGTTACTGCGAATAAGCTATAAACGAACACCAGTGTGCAAGTTCGTACTGGTGATGGATAATTTGGATTTGTATTCCCCCAGCTCTTAGATGATTTCCAATCCACAACTATTGAGCACAATCTGTTAATTAGTTTATTTTCCAAGTTTTCCATATCTTAAATAGTCTGTCGCCAAAGGCTGTCAAGCACGATCATCCACGTTTATTTAGCACTTTAAGGCGTCAAAAAGCGCATTCACACCTGGTCTAGCCCGTAAAATCAATCATGCAATATACCGACCCCTTTATTCCTTCGCCCAGCATCTTTTACTAATCATTTAATGACCCGCTTAAGAGGCCTACCTTCTTGGTTTTAAATCGTTTGACCCATCTAAAACTCTCAGTGGAAAAGAATCTGTTTTCTGTCGATATTCAAGAAAGCATAAAATGCAAAAATAATGTCTGCAACAGTAACTATTTAATGTGCACCAAGTAAAAAAGAAAACTTGGAACCATTAGTTACGATACTGCAAAAAGGACTGGTAATAGACACACATATTAACATTAATTTTTTGTCACGCTAAAATATAAATCTTAGACGTAAATACTAGTTTCACCAAAAATAGTTATTCTAAATTTAACTGAAGTAAAAATCTGACTAAACTATCAATACGTTTTACTTCTACTAGTTGCAATGCAATGAATTCTACGAATTTCGCTATTTTTATCAGTTTGCATAAGTGAAAATTGTCGTGAATATTTTAAAGCATTCACAAATGTCCATAAGAAACGAATTAAGTAACAAATCAGAAAAACGTTATTTAAGTTGATAGAATAGTAGAGTTCAAACCTTTTGATGCTTCGAGAATAATTTTATTAATTGCCTCCCGATCGAGAGCCTCCATACCCGCCTTGTTCGAACTGAACTTTGTACATGCAACAGATGTCTTAGCTAAGCTTGATGTCAAACTAGTCCCCTGTTTTTCCTCTGGCAATAAGGACAGGCAATCATTTGATCTTTCGTCCGCAAATGAGCATAATTCACTGTCATTTTTTGTAGTCGTAGGAAGACCACCAGACATGCTATCATGAAACATGACCAGAGAAATGACAAAAATTTCAGCAGTCAAGTTAGACTATCTACTCTCATTTAAATACTGTTTGTTGCGAAGAGCTAATATATATGCAAGTATGTATTAGGTTTTGCGAACCTAGTAACAAATTAGTTCAGTTGTGACCAGAAGGATTTGGTTTATCCTTCTGGTCACAACTGAACTAATCTACTCTCATGTTACAAACTTGCTAATTCAAGTAATTAGCCAATGCAGACGCATAAAATGAAAGCAATTCCCACATGAAATCTTTACCCATAAGATAACCCAACATTTTAAACAAAATATGCCGCTCAATGATAAAAATACATATAATTGTTAGCTTGAGTAGACATTTAAACATGCCACTATTTGTTTTATTCCCGACACGTCTCTTCAGATAATATTTCAGGAAAAATAATCTACTAAATAATTAGATACTGTTGGTGGCAGAGAACTAATATATATATTGCGCACCTAGTAACAATTTGAACTAATTTGTTACTAGGTGCGCAACACCCAATACACAATTACAATCGAATAAATAGATTAATATCTATTCATATTTTAGTCTACTTTTAGATAGACCTTTCATAATACATTTTTTTGCAAAAATTATCATTGCCTAACGTAATCCAAATACAAATTAATTTATTTTACAAAAAATACAAATGTAAAACTTAAACCAAATGCTGCTTTATAAAGCATTTAATCAATTCTATAATTACACGAAAAATACAATGGGATTGGTGTTTACTTCAAGCTCGCAAACTTTATTTAAAGAATTTTTACCACCACCCGCGCAATCAATTATTGTTAAAATATTGCATTTTTTAATTACATAATTAGTAAAATACGACCGTTCTATGATTTTATATGTATTATTTGCCTCAAAAAATGCTACCACCATTTAATGAATAAAACATGTCATTTACTAATTAAATATCGATCGCTGAGCGAGCAATATCTGCAATAAGTGTACTCAAATAATGAGCATCCAAGAGAGTAAACAGCACTAAACAGTTTTATTCCTTAAACTTCCTCTATTTGAGTAGCTATACCGCACTCATTGACTACCCCAATCATCATTTTAGTAGTGCAGCTGGAAAGCATTAGCTGCCTAGATAGTTATCATTACAAAAATATTGTTTAAATTTTATTTAAACTGCAGATCATGTACCATGTCAATTGTAATAAATTCCAGAAGCGACTTTCCATCATTCTTCGAGATACTGAATGAATCACATACACGCCTTCCGTTCCTACTTTCGAACATGTAGCAGGAGCTGGTACCTCGCCTTATACCCCCTACATATTTGTTTGAGAAATGTGGGAATGTTAGCCGGCAGAATCTTGTTTACGGAGGTGTATTCAAACAGTTATGGAGTTAAAATAATATATAGACTTCGTAATTCCGACTTCAAAGCAAAGTTCCTGCATATAATACATAACGAACCATTAAGCGGTAGCGAAAAATTTAGTTTCAATAAACAGAGCCTGAAAAGAGTAACAACACCGGCTTTCCAAATGCTGAGTCAGTACGAACACATTGGATTCCAAGATATTATAAATTCCACCAAAATTGAGAATTACAACCGATTATGAACACCTATTACCTCAGTAAATACATAAATACTCTGGATCCGATCTACATCAGTTATCACATTTCGTGGTAAACATGGCGTAGTTCAATTAAACATATAAGTTGTATATTCTGTGTTGTGACGAACGAATATATATGCAATTGTGTATTGGGTGTTGCGTACCTTTTAGCCCTATTTGAACATATTTGTTACTAGTTACACAATACCTAATCATCATTGCATACATGTACGTTCTCCGCAACAAATACCTAAATTAATGATGCTAACTGTCTTAATGAAAGAAAATATACATCAGAAAAAGCCACCAGCAATTGATTTACGAAATCGATGTGCAAAATTTGATTTCCCAAATTAGCATTAACCTACTAGCGTAGTGACGGTTTATATTGTTTGCAGATAGTGCTTTTCTGGTAAGGATTTTTAACATCATCCGTCGTGCCAGCCAGGTAAATTCGTCTGTATAACGGTTCTGACGGCCTATAAGCTCCGGGATAGCAGAACGACTCGTGCGTAAAGTGGATTAAACACATACACTTCGTTATCTCTGTCTCTCCGAACCAACCTGAATCCAAACTAGAAAAACATTCATACATTTGTCAGTATAGACTAGGCATTGTATAGTGTAGAAAAGGCAATTCATCCAGTAGACCGGATTCGTAGTTATTGGCAACTCATCAGGTACTGTCCAGAAGTCGCCGCGGACAGGGCTCGAACTTGGGCACCTCTGCTTCGGAGTCTGATTTTCTAACAACTGCGTCACTTTGCCGCACGCACACACAACTTTCAGTTATGTACCAACCACATTCTATATACACCCATTTACAAATAAATATACATATATATGAATATATTCCGATATATACATGAAAATACGTGATGAGTTCCCAATAAGGACGAAACTGGTCTACTCGATGAATTGTCTTTTCTACACTATACAATTCCTTATTTAAACTGACAAATTTATATCCACAATTGGTCAGATGTTTATATCCAGATCGCAAAATTGAACATAAAATTTGTTATCCCCACCCGCGCAACCAATGTTCATTTAATTAGATAAAAATTCGGTATTTCCAAGAAACTTGTGCACCACACCAAAATTGCCTGAACAGCCGCTGGAATTCTTCTTTTTATTGTACATCGCCAGCGCCAAAACTTAGAGATCTTGAAGTGTACTGGTACGACTCAATGCATTCGCTGCCATAATGGTACGGTTTTGCTTGTGGTATATTGCTACATAAAACTCATACAGCTCCTCGACTGTCAAGTGCATTACGAACTTGTCGTTGCTCAGCGACCACATGTCCAACAAATCTTTACGATCTGCATACACATCTCTCGGACGGTAGGTTATGACATGCTAAACCTGCACAAAGCTCACAGTTTCTTTTCGCTTTTCATAATGTGTGACTAGCGTATTTCTCTAATCAAGCATTAGCTTTCAACATTTTTCTAGTGCCCATGTCAAAAAGTATCCATGACATTCTGCATCTAAAATACTGGAAATACCATGACCTCGACCTCCATTGGCTTCGGCCCGCGTTGACTAAAAGTCAGCTTCGTCTACTTAATTAAACCGAATGGTATACTAAAACTAGTTAATTGTGACGGAGGTTTTTTAGTCGTAGCTATGAACTGTTAAGGCGAGTTAGGCTCAGGAACCGCCACATGTTTCCTGATTTTTTGGTACAGATATTCCTCCACAGGCTTAACACAAGACATAACTAACCGAAAATACTTCATTTCTCTTTTTATCGCATTAAAGTGTAAATTGCCCCACCTTACTGAATAGCGCATGTATATATACCTATTGTTATGTTTTATGAGATTCATACATATAAAAACACGTAAATTTCGGTACCGCGTGTGTGCCAAATGACACTTGTGAAAACTGGTAATGCGCTTTCGGAATGTGAACGGAATTTTCATCGTTACTCCGGCCAAACGATAATTTTCCGAAGCCTTTGTTTTAGAATTTATATTGTAAACAATTTGGCATCCGCCGTTCGCACAAAAAACCTTTAAGACCGGTGTAAAACATATATCAGTCATCGTAACTGCGGTATGTTGCCAAATTATAGTTGCTTGTTACGCCGATGTCTTTCTATGCAACATAGGCAGTGAGAACAAGAAAGAAAGACATCAACTGTTTGAGCAACCTCACTTCAAACTTTCTGGGTCTTTACTACACCTAAAGACAGTTTCTTTTGTGAGGGCCCATAACTTCGTGATCTTTTAAATCCAGTCATATATGATAACGTGACATTGTCAGACTTAGTGCTGCAGTACAGAATAATTCGCTAAGACGTCCATTTACCAGGCGGATATCAGCTTATTGTGGTCACTTTGCAACACATCAGACCCAGTCTCAGTCTCTTATTGTCAAATCGCTTTTAAAAATTCGGTACTATATGTACAATTTAATACTTTGCTCCCCTAACCGTGCATAAAATACAATCATAACAGTGAAACTCCCGTATCAGACGTTATAAAGCGCTCGTTTATTGTAAACGTCAATTGCCAGGTAAAAAACATTCCGAGTAGTCCGCACGACATTTGACATAACTGCACATCACATTAGCGCAACACAATCGAATTATCAGCATCTATTTCCAGCTCTATGCGCGTCAGCAGAGATGACATATCTACAAAAGTAACAACAATCATGAATTTTACATTCATTTCAGCAGACATGACGTGTTTGATATTCAGTGATTGCATGTAATCCGTTAACTGGAGTTCTTAACAGTTCATTCAATTTATTCCGTACCAGGCATAATTATTCGTAGTTGCCTACATTCCATTGATATCAAAGCCACCGTAGCTCTTCATATTGACAGGCAGCATTGCTCTCACAGATCGGGAGAGTAGTCGCACAGGTTTCTCGTGCTCTACATTGTCATTGCCTGACCAGTTAGTCAATCTAATACAGTACACTGGTGACGTAGATGTATATGTAAGTAATTTAATCTAGCCTATGGTTGATGACTAATGACGTTTATTAGTAGTCAGCATTAAACTCATTTCAAGCTATATATTCTGCCACTGCTGCCCTTCTGTTAATCTAGACGTATACTGCCTCAACTTTGAAAGTCTCTCAGCAGCTAAGCGGATGTAACTTTCAAATATTCAGCTAGGTGCTGGAAGGCGTTCATTATATTGCTCCATATCGGCTAGTATCAGTAATTGACCAAAATCTATGCGGACGCATGTTCATTAACGCCTAGGATATACTGATTGTTAATCCGTTCAAGGGTTAAAATATTCTCTTGACGATTCGTTCTGCGTAATCTGCTGTATCAATAGGCATCTCCCTTTAAAAATTGGCTTTATACAAACAACTTGAAGTTTAGGCGATAATTGTTGCAAACTCGTCGTCTCCTAACAAGCTAGGCCCGTTCACTGCCTATGAATGGTTAATCAACGACCATGCAACCACGAGTAACGCCGAATTGTCCAGAGAAAACTGCCACCAGTCTACCCAGTCTTCAAACCTGTCAAACCATAGAGTTGACCGTTTAGCTTCTTACAAATCTAGCTTTAATGTGTAACTCTGCGGCCCTGTACTGTCGAAAGCAGTCTAGTGTACCGATCATATTAGACGCAAGCTAAATTCGCAATGGTATATTTTACAAAAAACTGGCTTATAATCCCGCAAATAATGATATTTTACATTTTTCAACCAATTAGAGAACAATGCCAAATAGTTAATTAATTACTTATTTAATCAACAAAATATAATCGCTCCATCATTTTAAAATAATTGTTCGTCTAGCTACACTTACACAACTAGTTAAATAAAATAAACTTTTCCTTCCGAACTAATACCTAGTTTATAATAGTAACTATTTATTATTTTCTCAAGCATTATTCAGGAACCTGCAGCTCCTTCTTGGTTTGTTAGATGTTCCAAATGCTTGCACCTGTGCAAACAAACAAGTAGTAACGGAAGTCGCCATTGAGGGACAAATTCTGTACAAATTGTATAGCGTTCCATATCCACTTCAACAATAAGACAACGAAAATGGGAGCAACAAGTCGAAATCTGGATGTAGCAGTGCAGCCCAGAAAATCAGATTTCCTAGCCAAATTAGCATGGATTATTGAATTTAGATTTGCTTTCGAACCGTGAAATACTCAGATATATGCTTTTAGATTGCCCAGTAGTCATCAGCAATCAAACCCATACAGTTTTCTTTTCTGTTAAACTATTGAGCTAGTGCATATTTTTGTACATTACTTTAGACAAACTACAACCGTGCAACAATAAATATCGTACTTCAATTGGCGCAATATGAATGATTAGTAAAAAGTAGTTCTAAAATCTTTTTAAACTTGCAAATACAAACTAATATATATATATATATATATATATATATATATATATATATATATATATATATATATATATGATTATAGCGCTGCAAATATTGATAGCCAACAACAAAATGAATATTAAGTCGATAGCATTTCTGTTTGTGTATGCGTGTGTGTCTGTGTCTGTATGTGTATGTGTGTTTTCTCAGACTAAGAATTTGACTGTGACGGAATGTTAGTAAAGCTTAGCAAATCTATGTGTTAGTTATTATATTATAAATGAAAATTAATGTATTGTTCTATTTGTGCAGTTTGATGCGAATTTTTAATAAAGCTAATCATTAAAAAAACTATGTCTATAAGTTATTTGGACACGGTTTTCCAAATAAAAGAATGAAATTTTGTGAATGGATGGCTTGGAATGAGAATTGGCCAGAAATTCGAAATGTCTGTAGTGGTTACTGGATTATTTCGATGTCTGCGACCTGATCATTTTATTCGTATGCGTTCGTTTTTACAAACGAATAGATTAACCGTAAATCAGTCATAGTAATAATGAACAGAATCAACAGACAATTTAAAGCACTTAACCATTCTCAGTAAAAGACAAGCATCAAATTTTAAATTTAGTTTTCTATCAATGTTATAAATAATTAAAACAATTAATTTACCTCCATTTCATCAATAGACACTGTTTTCCGAACAAACGAGTGTACAACTAAACAAACATTGGTTGCGCGGGCGGTGATAACAATTACATTAGATCAAGGTTGCTATATCGACATAAACACCTAAAGTATTATGTACATACTATTGTCAGTATGAACAAAGTATTGTATAGCGCGTAAAAGGCAATTCATCCAGCAGACCGATTTTCGTCCTCATTGGGAACTCATTACGTACTGTCCAGAATATGCCGCGGACAGGGCTCGGATCTGGTGTACACACTGCATTGGAGTATTCGGGCAGTAATTTATGATACATATTTCATCAACAAAAATAAACATCTCATAATGTAACACTTTCAGTTCAACATATATACCAGGTGTGTTCTTATTGGACACGCATTGGCGTGACAGGGGCTCGAATTTTGCAACTTCTCCACTGCATCAGCCAAGCCGCGTAGAACATGCAAGTTTAAGTTATAAACCAACCTATGTTTCTTAGTCAGCCTTTTCTTCATATGGAGCATATTTGGCATCGTTTGTAGCCTAAAGTTCAAACTAAACACCTCTTTTTATCATTAAAAAATAGAAACCATGCAATCTGAGGAAGTAAATACTGAATTTAAATTATTTTGGAAGGATTTTTATTATGTATATGTAGTCAGTAGAAACTAAACATTGCACAGGTAAGCACATGCAGTTTAACAATTAGACCAGTTTCGTTCTTGGTAGGCACTGATCAAGTACGTGCTAGAATTGTTATCATCAGAGATCGAGCAGTGGATGAGTTGCTAGACCACTAAGCAAATGTTCCATGGTTCGACTTTCTGTCGCGGCGACTCTGGCTAGTTTTCTAAGAGTGCTCGATAATTAGGAAGTCTACTTGATGAATTTCATTTTCTACCTTATGCAATTTTCAATGTATATGGACAACATGTATGGATTTATTTGTCACAACAAAAAAGAAAAAATCGAAAGCAACATAAGAATAGGTGATGTGCATTAGTACTAGGCGTGTTATCGAGACATTCTGTGATCCAAAAATTCATTTCATCATAGATTTGGCTTATATAAAAGCATTCTTTCTTAGCATTTACAAAACAAACTATTCTTTGTTCGCTTCAGTTGTGTATGCAAATGGTAATACAATAAATTGTATGCCTTTTATCTATAAATCTTACAAAAATTGTTATTAATCTATGACGAAACTTTAAAAGAACCGTTTGTAGAAACACAATGTTTTAAAATTTTAAAAACTCAAAGAGGACGTATAATATTCATGTAAATAAAAAAAACAAATATGAGGTAAAATATGTTCGTATATTCTATAATGCGTAATATTGCGCGCTGTTCATCTGTTAATTACAACGAGAAATTTTCAATAAATTGTCACTTTCCAACTCTCGACATCAACATTTTCGTTATAAAAATCACACTCTAAAGCAGACGGATTTGCATCACCTACTCCGCAGATAAATTAGGAAAAAATGTGCGTACATGATTGAAGTATGAAGTAGTGAATCATGTGTGCGTGACTGGGAATGTGCGTTTCCAGTTTCCTGTTCGTTGTTATATAGTGTATTTATTCAATTTAACTAAATCAAAAGTATGCGAGCTTGAAATATACACCAATCCCACCGCATGCAATCAGTCCATAAACAGCACACCTATCGTTTAGTCACACGTAGTGGCACGCCTCGACCCTCCATGATCATCATCAGAGGACGATGATCAATTGACAAACGAGGACCAAACTGTAGTTCAAATACAGGTAATGGAAAATCGGATATGCTAGTAGCCTCGCATACATTGTACATCACCGGAAATAATGGCTGCACAATGCCCATGCAATCTCGAACATAAACGCTTTGCAGTTCTCGCCACGTGTAAATAAGTTTTACAATTAAACAATCAGTAATTGTGCAAGTGGTGACAGCAATTCTTTAAAACAAGTTTGCGAACCTGAAGTAAACCCCAATGCCATTGAATGTAACCAGAATGCGCAATATAGTAAATCTATCGTCACCCGCCTCGAACTTCCATGAGCATCATCAGAGCACGACAGTTAGCTGACTAACGAGGATCAAACCACAATTTATGTATAAGTTATGGAAAACCAGATATGCAGCTCTCGCCGTTAGAAGTCTCGCATACATTGTACTTGGCTGGAAATTCCGGCAGCGCAGTTACCATGTAATCACAAACAGGAACAATTTGCAGCTATCGCCACATTTACATAAATTATACAGTTATATAGTATGTGTGACTGATTGAAGTTTCGCCGTTGTTCAACTGGTTAGATACAATAGGATGAGTGCTTATGCCAAGCACGTAAACTCGATTTAAAGAATTTTGGTCAACTCAGTGATTGTTTAACTGTATAATTTATATAAATGTGGTTCGCGACCGCATCCAGTCAAACACAATTTATGTGATACTACTAGAAATGAGAGCAGTAAATCAGATTTTCCATACCTTAATTAGTTTATCAGCTTGTCGTCGTGCTGTGAGGGCAACTGTGGAAAGTTGAAACATGTCAGTACGTGTCACGGACGGTAGTTTTTTTTTTAAATGTTGTGTGACGGGTTAGAAACAACGAGATTGATGGTCATCTCAAGCTCGCGAATATGATTTAAATAAGTTTTGCCACCACCTACACAACTCCTGATTGTTTAATTAATCCCATTTTCATTTCAAAATTGACTACATAAAATACTAGATTTTGTAGCCCAGTTGACCTCTGGTAATAAACAGATGGTAATGGTTAACTGCATTTTTTGTACCTGCTTTATAATATATTTAAAATAAAATTTGTAGAACTTAACCAGTTCGAAAAATAGCAATTCTACAACACTTTTTTTTAAATTGAAAATATACTCAATCCAATAAGCATGTATGCCTGTAAATTTTGTGCCTTGTTTATAGTCAGTTTAGCGAACGATCAAGCACATGCACCAAAAAGAATTGAGAGGAGTGGGCAAAGAACAAGATGACAGTCCTACACCTAATCTACAATAACATTGATAACCACAAAATAGCATTCGAGCTGCGATTTGACGGATTACTTAATACAAACCTATTAGCTTTCAATGGCTTCGTGAACTGCTTGGTCGAGAATGGCGTTTACCGAGCAAGTATAAATTCGAAAACGTTTACAGAACATTTTATTCTGGAATATTAAAATAAAACAATGACCAAATTAATTAAGCGTTTGCAGATTTTTACTCTCAGGCAAATAATATCTGTCACACTACCTTTGTTTCTCGTAGGAGACCAATTCCACTGGTGGAAATATATTGCAAAATTTCTCGGTAGTGTAGTAATGGCGATGCTTATTAATGGGTGCGCTTCTCAAAATGGTAACCTGCGAGCTTTCTACTGCTCGGAAGGTTTAGCTAGCTTTGTCACACATGACAGAAATTATAAAAATGATTAACCATGAAATCTACGGAAACACTGATCCATGTTGTAGTAGTGCAGCTAAACAGGGCCGACTCTCTGACTTAAGCACCGGTATAGTATTGCAAAAACAAAGTACTGATTACCTAGTAGGATGGACAAGTAGCACTGGTTGCTGAGTCATATCATATTAATAAATTATTGAATTTTGGCCGTGGTGTCAGATATTTAATTTTGGCGAGTCAATATCGTTTATTGAAAAGTATTGTCTACAAATGTTAAGGCTATATAAGCCAACAATTTTTTGTAAAATTGTCTCTCAATCCTAAAATGAGGGCCAATATTTTTTTCTTGACTACTTCATGGGAACCAGGAGGCAGTGCTCCCAACCAGACTGGGTGAACTGTACTGACAGCAGATTAAAATAAGCCTACATTAAAAAAAGTCAGAATATGAGGACGAGTCGGTCACAGCATGCTGGAGCAAATTGTGGTGGTTCAATAAGCGTTAACCACCACACTTGGACCGGAGGGGGATGAAAATAAGAAAACGGTATTAAAATTACCCATTATAGAACTAACTACATTCGAATGTACCTTTAAATGGACTTACTAATCCGTTTAACAATATTTGCAAGCCTATTAACCAACTGCAATGATTTAGCCTCATCATCAGAATTTGTTCGGTACTGCACTTTGGACAGAGTCGACGACATACACTATTTGTCTATTTCACACTATTTATGTGTGTGTGTGTGCATATGGTGTTGCAGAACTCAAAAATCGTAAGTAGGCGTTATAAAGATTGAAGTTGATGTTGTGTACTCTAATATCTGAGCATAGTTCTCTTTTAAAAATATATTTCAATTTGAATTGGATTTTTCGCAGTTCGGCAACCAAAGGGTAAAATGGCTTTGCCACGTGTATTTTATTGGAGTTTTACAATTTCTCTTTAGTACGCGAATATAGAATTCAAGTTTACAGAAATTTATTTATTTCTATAAGAAAGCAAAATTATCGTCAGAGATACGTACTGACGCGTTTCGACTTTTCTTAAACACCAATCATGCACGACACAAACATTTCTGGTTGAGATCAATATTCAATTTCACAAAATGGACACCAGATTGCGAATGAAGGTCATAACCACACCCATTGAGCAGGGTTTCGGAAAAAATAGTTGTTTATAAGATCTTTAATGAATGTAATCTACTAACTTCCTTAGACAAGAATATGTCCTTTAAGGTGAGTTTGTTAAAAAGATTGAAATTGAAAGATCGTACGGTTTTGACCATTTTAAAAAGAATTTTGCTTGCTTAAATGGTCATAGAGACAAAAATAATCTGAAGTGATAATGTGATAACATAATTATCTTCCCGTAGTGTACAACGGTAAAGTTTTCTTGCTGATATCAGCTTTTGATAGTGTGAAGTGACAATAAATTCTAGTCCGTTGCCTTTAAGTGAAACAATTTCAGTTGGTCTTTTAAGGTTACCACAAGCACTACTGGCACTTTAATCAATAAAAAAATTAATACTGGATGTTTGTTATCGCGGTTAAACATTAATTTGCAATTACGTTGTTAAATAGTACGTTGGTCATTGGTTGATTAGATGAACAGCATTGAACGTAATCATGACCTTTGACAACTTAAATGGTATATTTTTAGTAATTGTGATACATTACAGATATAATTTTTTACTTATTCTAGAAGATATGTTGTGTGAAGCTAAGTTGCCGATCTCACCTCATGAAAGGAACTACATTTTAAAATTTAGCTACAATCAAATAAGTCATTCAATTAAGCAAATATCGCTTGCACGGGTGGCGATAATAATTATTATAATAAAGGTTGCGATCTTGATATAAACGTCAATCCCATTATACATACAATTATTAATATAAGCGAAGTATTGTATAACGTATAAAAGGCGATAATAATTAGTAAAATTAAGGTTGTGATCTTGATATAAACACCACGCTTATTATATATACGCTTGGTAGGAAAAACTAAGTATTGTATAATGAAGAAAAAAATGCATCCAGTAGGCTTGATCCGACCTTACTGGGAACTCTTCACGTACTGTCCAGAATTTGCCGTAGACATGGCTCGAGCCATAAACTCCAAAACAGACATGCCCAAATTCGAGCCCTGCAGCAGCAAACACTGGAAAGTACATAGGGAGATTATGATAACAACGAAACCAATCTACCGAATGAATTGCCTTTTCTGCACTATACAATACTTAGTTTATATTAACAAACGTATACATAAAATCTTATGGTGCTTATATCAAGATCGCAAACTTGATTTAAATAAATAGTACTAATTTAAAGCATAATTTCACACGTGTATTAAATTTAAATAGGAAGCAGTAAATGGAAAGTAACAAAATTCTTTTTAATTTAAATCAAGCTGCCAAGTTAGATTACTTCAATATCAAGTTTGCGAATATAAAATAAAAACCAATCCCGTGCTGTTTAAGCTGACAACGGTCGCCGAAATATATTGAAGAAATAAAACTGTAATTCGGCCTGTGTTAGCCAAAACGCAGAACAGGCAATATTGTCTGCTTTTGTTACCACGAAAACTCTCGCGAATGATGAAATAAGATATGGGAAAGATGTTCATTTAAAGTCCACGAGTTGATATAAATAATATTTATCACAGTCCGCACAATAAATGGCATTCTGATTGAATAACTCACATGACAGCAGAGAAAGTCACAAAAGCGTAATAATCGTAACAATATTTTAGAAAAATAAGTATAAAAGGTAAAAAACCAGCGTTACTCGTGCTGACTTCAGTTAATCCCTGTGGTCATATTTTAACTAATTTGTTACTATGTGTGCAATACCTAAAACACCATTGCATATATATTAGGTCTCAGCAAGAAAACAGTATATAAGTAGTATTCGGTGCTTTAACCACAATTATTAATTTATTACTAATCATGATTTTTGCATATTTGAGCTACAAAGCAGTTATGAAACCGAAAGTATTCAGTAGCATGCATCAAGTTATGAATATGAATTAGATATAACAGCAACGTTATTCAGTTCTATTTCATTCAATGTAACCCATATAAATTAGTCAGAGAGTCACTCAAAACTGAAACTATAAAAACAACAGAGTAGCCAACTACCCTAGCTAGAATACCACTTTAACAATAACCATTTAGAATAAGATCTAAAAAATTCATACTAGAAAATTTCAAATTAACAAACGGACACAATACGATAAATGCTATTAATCTCATCTAAATGGGAACTATGAATTGGCGTTCAATATGAAATGCGGCCGTTTATTTACATGCACGTGTAACATAGGCCCAACATTATAATACATACACCTCTATCTATCAATATATATATATATATATACGTGTATAATAGATTCATTTATATAAATATATAAAATTATAGTTACAAACAGCAGTAAACCAACAATGAAAACTGATAATTATGCAAAAGGTGTAGTAAGTATAATCTCATGTGCAAATTCGTTTCGTGCTTACTAGCAACTTATCGGTAGGAACGGGAATTACGCCCTCTACTCGCTATATATTTGGGTGAGGTATGTGATACAATTGGACGGAACAATCTCCTATACGAATGTGTAAACCTGTAGTAGTAGAGCTACCCTTATACAAAGCCTTCGACAATGCGACTCCAAGCCAAACATATATACCGAGCCTGTAAAGGGTATCAAAATTATGGTTGGTGTACCGACCAAATTTCCTACAGGGTAATATCGGCTCCTATTGTTGAGTCGCAAAGTGAGCACGAAATAAATGTGCACGAGATTATACTTCACGTTCATGCAGACTTTGGTTTATCCTTCTGATCATATTTGGACTAATTTGTTACTAGGTGCGCAACACCTAACACAAAAGAGCTTATATATTAGTTCTTCCAACAAACAGTATTAAACTGTTATATATTAAAAACTGATGCTGCAATTCAAAAATAAAAATTGGTCATAGTCGTGCGGAAGTTATATGTGTGAAAATGTCCCACTACGCCCTCCGTTATAGCCACACGTAGACATTTTTAGTCAAGTTAACATAATTTTAAAAATCTGATGAAATTATTGTTTATACAGGCGGCAAAACCATCTACGCCGTGTATCAGGTCAATTTTTCCAATGGCCAGTCTTCTAATGTGGTCAAGATAAAGCAAAAAATTAGCACAAGGACTCACTTTTTATTTTTCGTTTTGATTTCACGTATCAAATGTGTACTACCAGAACATCACCTCACATCATAGACGATTACGAGATAGATAGTGCATTATATGAGTGCAAACTGCGAAGCAGATGTGCTACGCTCGAGCTAGGATCGCGACAAATTCTGGAAAGTACTTGAAGCGGCCCAGCAAGGACTAAACCGATTAACTTGATTAAGTTCCTTTCCTACCTAATACAAAGTTTATTTTATATTGCGAACATATTTATGATCAAATTATTTCCATAAACACGTATTCAATAATAATAATAATACACACACACATATATATATATATATATATATATATATATATATATATATATATATATATATAATGAAATGCGCCTAGAATAAATTAATTTGTTCTTCTAAATAGAAATAAAACTATAAGCAGCATTAAGTCAGCAAGTGCAAATAGTA
This sequence comes from Eudiplozoon nipponicum, assembly GCA_029291075.1. Classification (NCBI taxonomy): domain Eukaryota; kingdom Metazoa; phylum Platyhelminthes; class Monogenea; order Mazocraeidea; family Diplozoidae; genus Eudiplozoon; species Eudiplozoon nipponicum. The sequence continues at coordinate 63,762 of JAQBSW010002359.1, forward strand.
ACTTTTAACAAATTGCTATAATCAAGGTTGCGATCTTGACTTAAACACCAGTGTTATTATATAAATACATTTTTTAAGTATAACCTAAGCATTTTATAGTGTATAAAAGGCAATTAATCCAGTAGATCAGTTTCGTCCTAATTGGGAAATTATCATGTACTGTCTAGAATTTGCCGCGGTCAGAGCTCGAGCCTGGGCACGTCTGCTTCGGAATCAGTTACTCTAAACACTGAGCTACCCTGGCTGGTTAACACACGTGTGTTACCTTAAATAGCACCCGTAGTTTAGCTGCATTAAATGCGCATGCTGATACGGGAAACAGCATCCTCTTAGATGGGATGTTCAGGTATATTTCTTGTTCTTGTCCAAATTACGTATGTTCATTTTAATTTTCCCATTTAATAACTAACTCAATTAATTATCTAGGAAAGTACGTGATGGGTTCCCAATAGGGCTGAAACAGGTCTACTGGAGGAATCGTCTTTTATACTCTATACAATACTTAATTTACAATGACAAACGTATATAAATAATGGATCAGCTATTTATATCAAGATCACAACCTTGATTAAATGGAACTATTTAAATGGTGGTACCGGTTACTAACACAATAGCCATAGTGTTAGTATCCTTTACAGACTAGGTATATATATTATATAGTGTGAGTTAGCATTGAAGTCGTATTGTCGTTGACTTTAGATTATGTTAGCTCCACTATTACAGGTTTACACATTCGTCTAGGAGATTGTACCGTCCTATTATTCCACATTCTTCTACCAAATATATAGTGGTAAAAGGGCGTAATACCGGCTCCTACTGATGAGTCGCCAGTAAGCACGAAACGAATGTGCATGAGATTATACTTTCCGTTCATGCTGCCTTTGGTTTATCCTTCTGGTCACAACTGAACTAATTTGTTACTAGGTTCGCAACACCTAATACATACTTTCAAATATATTAGCTCTTCGCAACAAACAGTATTTAAATGAACTGATTGTCTGAAAATGAGGTGGGAACAAGATTTCTCACTTGTCCCTTCAATCGAGGCCAGAAATCAGATCACCTGAAAATGATCAAAATTCAAGATTTTACCGACCTAAAAATGCTATCAATTAACCCGCACAAGAAAAATGCGGTCAAATCCACAACAAGAAGGACAGCACTGCGCAGAGATTCATCATTTAAAAATTTAAATCAAGTTTGAATGAATTAACATTTCAGTTATACCTGGAGACTACAGCACAGAAATGGGAATACGTTCGTGATTTTCCTCAGAATACAACGAAAAAGCGAGAGACATTAATTAATTTGAAACTGCTTCTATTTAGAAATTCGTTAATAAGTGTAACCGGCAGAATTGACAAATAGAGAGAAAAGATTACCTTTATACTAGTAGCCTAATTACTTGATAACTGCCATAAATATAGCCTTTTAAGTACAGATAGAACGAGTTAAGAACATTACTTACCCATTTCAAAATTATACTAAAATTCAACGATAAAACAATTCGCTAAACTAAGATATAATTTACAGACTAGCATTTCAAACTGGCACGCGTACAGCTTACGAACAAAAACACTAAACGATTTCGAAAACAAAAAATGGTATAAAAATATATTTATAAATTAAAAATTTATAAATGATCCTATATATATAACAGAAAAAAACAGAAAATTTTGCTGGGTTAAATCTTTACGTTATAACTGCATATTAATGTAAAACTGAATCAGTACGTTAGAAAAATTTCAAAATGTTTAAAAACGCAATTACGAATTGAAATAAGTCAATTGCCTTGCCGTATTTTGAACGTTTAAATATACAGTGAACATTTGACGAAATAAATAAACTTAAAATTTACAATTTCTCTTATTTAAAAATAAATCAGGCATAGTTTAACGTGTCCTCCTCAGTTATGTGAAAGTGAGACATCAGCGATCAAATTCTGCCGTATTGCTGTTCGTGATTATGATGATGATGATGAATCAAAAATGCATAGCTACATATTAAATGACAGCTACATCTTACGTTTAACAAACGTCTCGACGAATTTTCTAGAAAGTGCTGAAAAATATCATTCACGCTGTTATCACAAACTTACCCCTATTTAAGGGTCCAACAAACGACGTCTAGAATGATCAGTCATTCTGACACCCACTACCTCAGCAAAGGCTTCAAACACCTAGAACACGACAAATGCGCAAACCCTTTGTGCATAGACTCAGTTCGGTTAAGTATTATTATTATTAAATTTAACGAATATAAAGTACTTTTAAATAGATTGAAGAACACCTTTGTGCGGATAAATGTTAAAATGTCTCCGATTTATAATAAATGTTACTCGCCATTAGAATTTCTGGAGCCATTGTTATTGAAATGCAAATCCCATCTAACACCACGATCTCTATTTGATGCTGATCTTTGATAACTTTTTCTATGACCTTCGAAGTTTCTGCGCGTAATTAAATATGCAACCCACCTTTTTGTTTCGTGTTACTTTAAAAATAACGCTACTGGTATACAAAATAAGTTCATTTTTTAATGTGTTCCAAATGTGCTATAAAGGAAGTTATGCAACCACTAGGAATGCAGGTAAGCAAAAAAAATCTTTACTGCATACAAAGAAATAGTTTCTCGGAATCGAGCGATGTGTTGCCACTTGTTTATGAAATGTCGCTCATAAGGCTCTCTAGAATAGCAGCAAAAAGTACAATTACTCTTATGACCTTTGAACAAGAGCCAACGAACGCAAACAATTGGAACCTAGATTCTAACCTGCACAATTAAGATTTTTCGTTTCCGTAAGAGATACTTCCTCTATACAGCATTCATAAATAATAAACTATTTAAATGTTTTTGCGAGGTCAACGACTAGCACACAAAGTAAAATCTTTTTACTATTTTTATTTTTCACTCGTTTTATCTTCAGTTTTACAACCAACTTTTACTTTACTTTACTGCGGCTGACTCCTTTTGGAGGATAATCAGGTTTGTCTCATCAGGCATTATGCTGTCTATTCGCAAGCATGTAGCTGGAATCCTAAAAAATGACATTTGTTCCTAATGATATTACTCCAGTTAAAAAAGTAAAATAACAAAAATATTGCTCATCCCGATTAACTAAGGTACGTAATAAATATGTAAGAATCATGTTTTTAAAGAAAGGCTTAAAGATTTATTTTTAGGATTAAGTACTCCCAATAAAAACGGTATAACGCTGGAATGAAGAAAACATAAATATGGGCCAGTAAACCAAACCAAATATATAATTAAATGACAAGAAACATGCAATAAAGACTAACAAAACTAGGCGTTAGAAAAACATAAATAAGGCAGATTCTAACTCCACAACAAATTACGCCAACAAATCAATTGGCTTAACCAACATTGGAATGAAATCGTAATTTAGTTACTCTACAAAATAAAAAAACCTACAAGAGAATCAGCAAAGCGCAAACCGGCCAAAATCGAAGCTTTAAGAACAATTTAGGATAAGGAATGCTAGACAAAAAATCATTGGACACAATAGGCAGTTGAATACCAAAGTCAGAGCAAAATATTGCAGTTGCTCAAAATATTTCGTTCGACCGCAATAGAAAAAGTAAATACATCAATATCTGTGCGTATATACAACCATACATACATACAAAAATGCGAACATGCACGAAAAACATACATAAATACATACATACATACATACATACATACATACATACATACATACATATATAGACGCATATATAGATACATACCGACAGGCATACATACATGCATACCTACATAATAAAATACATAAATATATAAGAACATACGTACGTAAATACGTACATGCGTAAGTACACACACACACATATATATATATATATATATATATATATATATATATATATATATATATATGTCTTCTTTCTTTACTTTACTGCGGCTGACTCCTTGGAGGATAAGCTGGCTCCAGTCATGGAGTTTCTTGGGAATTTGGTACAAGTGGTGTCCCCTCACCACTATATATATATATATATATATATATATATATATATATGCGCATATACAAACTAACATAGAAAAATGCATACAAATATACATACATGAATACGTAACTACATATAATCATACATACATAAGTACATAACTACGAACGTACATGCATAAATCCATACATGAAAATATACATACATAAATACATACAGACATACATACATACACACATATATACATGTTTACAAACATGCATAAATACATCACTGATAAATACATGAACGAATATATAGGCCTTAATTCAATGAGATCCAGTATAACAAACTAATAAAGAAAATTTAACGTTTCTCTATAAAGTCCCGGTCAACACAAAATCCCCGCAATTTTTTACAACGATGTTAACAAGTGACAGATACAGTGAATAAATTTGCTCGTCATTAACAGTGTTCTAATTTTTTTTGATTCAAGTTAACCAAAATTGCTTTCATTTTATGGCGAGTAGGGTACGAAATCGACCTTCTCTGATAACACAAACAAAGCAAATGACTCAATAAAATCAACGACCGCTGTCTAAGTCAAAGAAAAAATACAGTTCAAGACGATAATATACTGTTATAATGATTCTCTTATTCACCACGAGCATTCGAGAAACTCAGAACACCCCATCTAAGCATGACAACGGTTCCAACATGTGGAAAACAAACTCCAAATAATGACAACGTACCACTCCCATCTCTTTACCCAATATATACTCATATACATTTAATGAAAGCACCAAATAGTACCACACCTGACTGAATACATTAATATAGTTACATAATATTTTGCAGTAAAACTCACAAATAGAAAAAGCGTCAACCGATAAAAACAAAAATAAATTAACATAGCATAATAAAAATGTACAATCAAAGAAAAGCAATGGACCATAATTCGGCTTTACCTACTGAGAAATGCACACATGCTAATGTCATAGACAATAGAAAAGTAGCTAACTGCATATAATAGGTAATCAGAAAAAGATTTAGGAATCACATTGTTGATAATATAACAGGAATAAATTCAATTTGAAAAAAATACATCTACGCTGTTGTAAATATCAAAACAAATAACAAACAAAAGACCATACAAGAAAAACTAAAGTAGAAATTTAAAAAGTCAAGAAAGTAATAATGGAAATTCAAAAACACGTCATTAGACAATGTTTAAAGTGGAAAACCTATTACAATACGTGTCTACTCAATTGCAGACCAAAGAAGAATATGCTATTTGAATTAATAAATAAATCATGTATAGAAGTATAAATTTATAAAAGGCAGGGACATAAAACAGTTTAAAATAGCCATTTTCTTCTATCCAGTCATCAACTCGAATATAATATCTGGTAACTTAGATAGTGAAATTTTTGGAAAGCGTCGGGAATAATATTGTATTAGGCACCAATGTTTTACAACGGAAAACAGGAAGCGAGAAACGGACATACTGATTAACGTACACATACGCACGAAAAACTTACCAGTTGGTATTAAACTGAATTGAAGATTGAGGATATTGCAAATAACTTCTGTCATGAGTAAATCTTTTTCGTACTTTTCTTCAAACAACACCCGTAAATCTGCCTGCTTTTGAGAGAGATTTTTATAAATAATTTGTTTTTTAACAGTATTTTATACACCTGCTTACTAATTAATACCTGCTACAACACAAAATTTACTTCTCAAATCAAATTATATATATATATATATATATATATATATATTATATATATATATATCAATATATGTAATTAGTTCAGCAAAGATGTGATAAAATACCGTAGCAGTACAAAATCTAAAATAGAAAACATTCGTGGGCAAGCTACATAAATTTGAATATTTTAACCGGCCAGACACTACGTAGGCCTACACGAAACAACTTTAAATTGTTGGAAAATATTTAATTATGTGATAAGAATTAATCGTAACAAACGAAATAAGGGATTGAGATCACTATTTAAAAAAGCTTAAATATTGTTAACTATGAATAAGACAAAATGCATATTGAACAGCGAGGTGATAGAAATAAATATATAGACTGCGAAAAATAATTTTTACTTCAAACTGTCACGTTACACAGTTTGTTTGAACAAAACAACAATCTAAAAAACCAAGCCGTTATCCCACTGTTAAAAAATCATAATTGGAAGATGGAGTGTTCCCATTCAGTAGGCTTCGACGCTAATTACCTCGTACATACAAATATACACAAAAGCAATAATTCGATAAATAAAATCTGTGCATCGAAACGCATAACTGTTTCTCTTCCAAAGAAAGCCCAAAGCAGATCAGTATCCCATGCAATTGGCCAGAATAGTGCTTCTGGCCATATATCAGAAAAATGAACACAAAAAACACAGGATGATGCAATAATATGAACTAAGAGTAAGATTGTCATTATTTTGCCACGTTGCTAAATATTTCACAGTGACCAACCTTCCCATTTCTCTCATACTGTAACATGTTACAAAGACGAGACCGATGTGGACACTGTAATTTATTTTCATTTACGATAACTTTATTCATGTAGACCAAGAAAGTTTTATGGAAATGATGGAAATGGATCTGTCTAGAGCCCGTAAATAATCAAGCCAAATTTATATGTATTCACAAAATTACACGATTCGTTATGTGTAGCAGAAAAAATATAGTAGCAAAAAATCGTTATGATATAGTCATATTATATTCATACTAAAACTTGAATTATGTATTGAGTATCAAGTACGAAATTAATTCATATCGAACGAGGCAAAGTCCAAACTACTTTTAACATTAAACTGCAAACAAGAGATGGCATCATATCCGCATCTCACTTTTCTATTTCAGACAAAGTAAGACAAAGAAAACTTCTAAAATTAAATATAGATATATTCTAAAAATTAGCTATCTGTATTATTGTTAGTCTTTATTCTTTAAATGAATATAAATAACACCCTTGCATCAAATGAATCAATTTTGCACTTAAAATACACACGAGAAATGACTTGAGCGAATAGATACACTTTAATTTATTCTATCGACAATCGGTTTCTAACATAGTCAACGGCGTTGTTAGCAATTGAAATTTGATACCATAAATGTAACCTTATGCATTTATTTACAATCTCTCGTATCGTTTACATCAATGAAACTAATCAGACTAGTTAGATTGTAGACGTCACGCAGAATTAAGCAAAACTGGCGTCTTGTACGGACACGGGCTGATATGATGATGATGATGATGAGCAGTTTGCCAAAAATGGCATGCGTAAACAAAAAATTAGTTAATTGCCTGGAACGAAATCGTGATTTGTACACTATTAATTCGCGGCATGCTTTATTAAACAAATTACGCCAGGTAACTAGTAAAATATAAATGAAATAACACTGCTCGATCGTATTACACATCGTTTTATTTGAGCTATATATATATATATATATATATATATATATATATATATATATATATAAGTGTTATGGAAGAATTTCATGTTATTTATGTGTGAATAAATAAAATGTTCGAGCCTATGCTACAACTAAAACTTTTGAAAAAAATAGGTTACGTTAAATTTACATCTCATGCAGAGTAAGGCGAGTTCTCACAATATCAGATCAAGATGAAAGAACGCCTTCGTAAAGCGCATCTGGTCTCCCATTACAAGGTCAACATTTTACAAAATATCATTGACACAGCCAACAAGTACAGAAAAACCAATGAAAAATTATAACCGCACGAACTGTTGTGAGCGTCATTTCCAAGCGTAGGTAACACTCAGTGTATGCGACTGGTTTCTAAGCTTAGGATGACTGGCTAAACTTTCTGTGAGATCGTCGAGTTCAGCCACTGCGTTGCCTTCGAGTGCGAGTAGCTGCAGGACTGGACAGTGAAAAGCAGGTTCAAGATCGGAAAATAACGTCAATCTGTTGCGGCGTACTGATAAGTGCTTCAACGACGGCAGACCCTCAACACCGTGAAGGCTGGCTAGCAGATTATCGTCAAAATTCAGTTCAACAACACAAACTAGATATGTCATTGTATCCGGTAATGAATCTAGTCGGTTATTCGAGAAGTCAAGGTGAGTCATTAGAGCGTACCTTACGAAAAGAACATTTTACCAAAACATCAAATATATATTTATGAGCACAATCACACTAAATAACATATTTACTAAAAAAGAATAGAAACGAAACAGAAAATAATCATTCATTTTCCCAATATGTAGTTTGAAATAAGCACAAAATTCACTTTGAATATGCCTATATTATACCAGAATGGAACTTTTTAAACTGATTGCATGCATACACACCAAATTGCAAAATTAAACAAGTCACCTTTCAGCTGAACCCCGACCGGCAATCGGATCTCCTATAAAATACCACATGAGCCCGACGACGGCACCATGACTCGGCGTGTGTTCCCCACCACAAAAGGGGACAACAGCCACAGGATTACATGGACTCCTGGACAGTACCCCGTACTTCCGAATGGCGAATGAGCTCTCAACAGCCAACGGCAACCATGCAACTTACTGCTGCCTTGCAAACTGCGCTTGGATATGCAAAGGCTAGAGGTGCGTCCTCGATCAAAAAGCCGAGTGGTGAGGGGACACCACTTGTACCAAATTCCCAAGAAACTCCATGAAAATGGAGCCGGCTTATCCTCCAAAAGGAGTCAGCCGCAGTAAAGTAAAGTTAAGTAAGTAGACAGCTTGAGGTGTAGGTGTATGAAAATACACAGTATCTGGCATTTATTTTAGTCAACCTATTTAAGCGTGTTACCCAAAAGAAGCTGCTACCATGGATCCAATCAGTTTGACAAGCCTTAGGTCGTGATAAAATTTCTTGATGTCAGAAGAACGAAGCTAATAACGCGTAGATAAGGATGCTACACCCAGTTTTGTAATGCTCGTAGAATCCTATATTCTGGTTTCGGATACGCAACGGACATCGGTTTCTAATTTATCCAACGTACGTACTAGTGCTTCGTGTTTCCCTATTAGTTTTAATTTTCACACATTAAGTACGCCAACGTGAAAACATAATTTATGTTTAACAAGTGGTAAGTTACTTGAACTATTTTCGAAATTTGGCAACTCGACACTGGACTCAGTGATTTGATCAACATTCACCATATTTATCACATCTAAAAGAGCATTACTATTAGATTAAGAAAGGAAAAAAGAAGGGGCAGCATCGGAAATGGTGTCTGCAGTTGTTTGACCTCGCTTATCCATCCTGACCGATTCAACAAATAAGGTGACCATTTTTGTCTTGCGCGAAGGCCGATACATTCTAGATTCATTATAATTCAAATTTTTCATATGATGCATGTTAACAACTGCTAAACATTAGTATACACAACTACTCCGAGCTTCAAACATTCACTTTCTATACCAATCATTATCATATATAGAACTAAAAAGGTTATTAGTAACAAATGCTTCACAGCAATATGACCATGAGGAAAAAATTATAATTAAAAAATAAGCAAAAACAAAAAAATAAAAATTCCAGAACGGGGATCTAGTTAATGCGAGTATATTTTTTTAGATAACTTGGAGAAGTGAGTCAGACTAAACATCTACACAACATCATCATAGCCAAGTCAGATTTAGAGCAAAGCGACATCAAGCTAATTCAGTTGGTGGAGCCCTGTTTGTTTTTTATAACAAATAGAGGAGCACTATTGGCCGATCCAAAAATACGTCTACGGAATTCATATTTGGTTATTCGTCGTTGTTAACGTCTGAAATTTTCAACTCAAAAGGGTCAAGTAGTACTAGCGTAAAATAGAAATGTACGTACAGACGCATTGTACACATGACCTTTACGGCAGAATGAAATATTCGTCAATCTCCATAAATGGCGAAGTTTCCGGGAAAGTATTTCTAGTTTTAGCGATACTGAAAATCACCTCGTCAGTTCTATTACCTGAGTTATTGATAGAGCTGCCATGATATGCAAACATGTCAACTACATCCAGATCTATACTTCGTAGTCGCAGCATTGGAGTGAAAGACGGGTGATCCTGTATAACTATATTACATTTATTGGGTGGAAGTTTTTTACCGAAAGAAAGAACAACAACCGCTAATCTATTCAAGGTGGCCTGACCAGAATCTCGATTGTCGAACATCAATACAATATCGTCGGTATAGATAATATCGACTAATCTACCGCCCAGGAGAACTTCGACACATGCAACCTATTAGAAAATTAAGTAAAATGTGGAAGGTGGACAGCCTTGACAAGCAACAATTGTGGTAGTAAAGTTGTGATAATTTGTTGTAGACTTTAATGCAACCAGAAGTACCTGTTTATAAAGCGCGCATAGTATTTTCAAATTTGGGGGCATATAACCTTTCAACAGAATATCAAATAGAAAATTGTGATCCACTGAGTAAAATGCGCTCTTGAGGTCTAGATAGATGGCTAGTGTTGGACGGCTATAGACATTCTGCTGTACCATAACATGTCTTAAGGTAAAACTAGTATCTATAAAACCTCGTCTTGACCGACATCCGTGTTCGACTCTAGTATATGATTCACGCGAAACGCTAAGACGGCGTAATTGAAACAAAGGAAATAATCTAGATATGACTGTATTCAAGCTTACACTACGATAGCTATCACACGAATTATGATTATTTTTTTGAAGTTAGAAATGATGAACGCTTCGCACCAAGCAAGCGGTACGGACTCTTAATTCCATAAAATACTAAAAGAGTTATGCAACGCTCCAAAAATGATGTTGCCACTATCCTTAAATAAGCTTGAAAGAAAACCATCAGAGCTTGCAGCTTTTCGACATTCCGTATTTCTAAATCGGATTGTTACACGAAATTACTGTTCCCCACTGTTGACACATGCATACTCTCAGGAATCGAGACTAATGCAAGTTCTTACGAAAATTGATCGTTGAGTATTCAGCCCAACTATCAAGACAAAGTGTTTTATCGGTTATTAGGTGGTTGTTCTTATCATTTATTGTTTCGTCAAACTTTAATTTTCTCAGCCCTTTGGCATGGATAAATTGGGACAGACATGGACTATTTCCTTATGCGAAGGCCCAAGGATGTCAGCTTACGAATGGTAAATATACATCCTGCTCGCGTGGCTAACGAGATTACCCTGGCGGATGGTTAGAAACACAGAAAGATTAGACTAACAAGGTCATGGCCGAATACTAATATTCGCGATATCGGTAAATTGACAACGTGGCAACGTCTACAAACTAACGAAGTGATATTTGAATAGCCGAAACTTTTTAATAATCTAGCGGAAAAAAGGGTCTAGTATAGAAACCAGTTTTATTTTATCCTTAATTGCTTAGGCTCTATAGGAAGCCATCGTGTGTGAGATCAACACAATGTCTATTTTAGTTGTGAGTAAATAATCGTTAAGCTCCAACGGATACCGTGAACGATCTGTATTTGCAACAGTATTATGCTTAGAATAATGAGTAGCATAGATCGTTAAGGCTATGTACAATATTTAATAATATATTTAAAGGTATTACAAGATGATTAATGATAAGTATATGAACCTGTGCAGGCTACGCCGAAACAGGCATTGTTAAGATAATTTTTTACTTCTTGTTTGCCATTTGCTTAAATCCAATTTTATCAAAAATGAAAAACGTAAACTAAGTTTGTTGGTAGTAAAAGCTAACAAAGGCCAAATAATAAGCTTGAAAGTCTAGATGGAACCCGACATCTGAAAGAACGTCACACGAATGAGTGTGGTGTCAGGTTAATGCTTAGCTTAAGGAATCTTGTCGCGGTTGAGTTTCAAACCGGTTTTGATGAATCGAACTCTAAATTGTATTGAATGTGGGCCACAACAACAGTGTAACAATATGAGGTACTCTGGAAGCTGAGAGCTAAGACTGTCTTCGACATCAGCCGGTACGCGTTACAATTCTATTTTTTGCAACGACGAATGAATTCCGTGAAAATAATATCATTGCAATTGGCTGAAACATAGTTTTTAAATAAGCGAAGAGCAATTTTTGTACCCTATCTTTTTCCCCCACAAAAACTGCTGTTTTCTCTTCAATTTTTTGCTCCATATATTTCGCCTCCTTCATGATACAGAAGTATGCACAATGAGAAGTAAAATTATTAACAACTTCGTTGGCTCGGTCAGGTTTTACGTGTGCTCTCATTTCGATTGTTCAGTAGAGCTCTGTTCTCTCATCCAACACCAGATTGGCGTAAGAACCAAGTTGGGCAGATTTTGACATGGCTGAAACAGTTGAATTCACTTACATTCAACTTGGATATTATAGGACCCACTCGTCTGCCAGGATGGGGTCCTCGTGCGAATCATAGTTTTTGGTTAGAAATCCTTAGCGATATGGCATCAAATCGAGCTCAGTGGCGATCTTGTTGCAGATGTCTAGTAGAATCATCTTCACAACTTTCTTTTCTTAGTAGGTCAAAGTTAGCTGCGATGTTTGGTTTGTTTATGACGTGATACAGTGAAATCCACAAGGAAGCTGTATCGCTGATGTTGCCTTGCCCGAATGCTAACTTGGCCACTATGGTGTTGTGGCGGGGTTTAGTTTGCCTCATTTCTGTGAGTTATCCTTACCCATAGTGAATAGGTATTCCTTCTCTCTGTCTCTCTCGCTCGTAAATCCCACTAATAATTTGTCTTAAATATTATTTCTGCCTTCATTTGTATACCTATTTTCACTCATTATGGCAGTGAAATATTAGTCATTTTTTACTTTTGTATGACTGGACATGATAATGATTATGATGATATATTTATAACTCCTTTCTAAATGTAATAGGTGGAATCTGTGCATGTATTCATCATCGCCACATATTATATAATCGACATATTATTCTCATAATATTTATGGATTATCAATCGGGGAAAGCCTAAACACCCGTGCTCTGGTCACCAGGACAATATTTAACATGGCTACGACATTAAAACTTTCCTAGCTATCATTTTGTATAGCTCATATGCATCGACAACCACAACTGTACCATACACACTTGGTGCGGCTGTATCTCTTTTTATGAATGAGTTAGCATGGACCAGATGAATTCCTGATTAACATACATATTATTTGTTAATTATTTTACTTCTCATTGTGCATACTTCTGTATCATGAAGGAGGCGAAATATATGGAGCAAAAAATTGAAGAGAAAACAGCAGTATTTGGGGAAAACAAAGATAGGATACAAAAGTTGCTCTTCGCGTATTTAAAAACTTTGTTACAGCCAATTGCAATGATATTTTTTTCGCGGAATTTATTCGTCGTTGAAAAAAGGAATTTTAACGCGTACCGGCTGATGTCAAAGAAAGTATTAGCTCTCAGCAACTAGAGTACCTCATATTGTTACACTGTTGTTGTGGCCCACATTCAATACAATTTAGAGTTTGATCTATCAAAAACGGGTTAAAACTCAACCTCGACAAGACTCCTTAAGCGAAGCATTAGCCTGAAATCACTCTCATTCGAGTGACGTTCTTTCATATGCCGGGCTTCATCTAGATTATAAAGCAAAGAGATGAATTTATCAAGCTTACTGGACTTACGTCCAGAAATAGATTTGATTACAAGAAACATATTAACAGGCGCATATATTGTTTAACAATTTGATACAACAGAAATATAAAAGCTAAAAAGACAAAACTAAACACTTACCAATCCAACGATACCAATCGAGTTAGGTTACAACCTGTCAATACAAGACGACGTGAATGTCGCTTAAATGCATGCTGCAAAGCGTCTTCTGTGGCATAACTGCTAGCTAAATCGTCATAATATCTTTTACGCTGGCTGTCTATTCGAGCAAGAGTGAGAAGAGCTGATTTTATTTGTTTATCCGAATCAGGAGGATGCACAAATCTCAACAAACTGATAAAACTTAACAGAACCCATTTGTTCTCCGGCTCAAGGTCAACCAGGTCCTTGACAACTTCAAGCTCTGATTCAAGGCTCGCTGGTTCGTGGATGGGAGAAATCGCCGGATTAAGCAAACGCACCGGATCTAAGTCGACCCTAGTTAAAGATTCATTTTGATCTTCTTCCATCTGACATTTGAGGATAACCGATTTCCTATCAGAATTCGCTGAAGGTAAGCACACGCTTACGTGTATCGAAGGTCTACATACACTGCCAGGTGCAAGTGATTCGGCCATTCTATCGGCCAAAGTCTCAGCCGTGATATCTAGCCACCAGACCGCTGAAACTGTGCCAGGTAGACTGGACTGCCAATCACCTAGGTCTGCAGGTTTAAGATTAACTGAAGTATCTCCTAGTATTATACCACCAGTGGTCGATTTTGATGGAGAGATTGTTTTAAATTTTGCCACAACTTGAACATCTAAATCTTTGAGAGCTTCAGCCAATTTCGGTGATGTAAACACGAAAATTGCTCTATTTAATCCACGTGATAAATATATTTCACGCAGGTAAGATTTACGTTCACCATGGCCTAAAAGCCACGAATGATAGAACCAAGCACTCTGATCCTTTGGATCCGTATAAATAGCGTTGTGCACCAGATCGAGTTCTTCGCTTAAATTATTTTGGTCAGGTTTTACTTTAAGGCAGAAATCGTTCATATTACCAGGCAGTGGGCTCAACGGCACTGACCTTGAATTGTCGCAATAGGTGTTTGGATCAAGTAAACTGCTGCGATAATGCCATGCTGAATAATTGCTAAAATTATTTTCCAATAATTTTGTTGTAAAATTGAGCTCTTCGCTGTTAGAAACCTTGGCCTTCTCTATCATGAAGCGGCGATAATCCCAGCAGTGGAAGTTTCTGCAATCCAAATTTAGCGCCATATCACAAAATTTCAATTCGGCCTTCAAGTCTGCAGAAGGGTGATGGGAAATTACCCAGTTTCGGTAATGCCAAGTGCTGTACGATTTTGGGTTTTCTAGCAAACATTTATATGTCAGTTCCAGTTCCGCCTGGTAAAGTTCTGCCTTTTCCGTCGTAACCATATCCTGTTCAAGCTTAGCAATTATCTCTCGGCGATAATTCCACAAAGTATTTATGTCAGACGCTTTTTCTAAAACCGCCGCTGTCTTTTTTAGAAGGTCTTTGCTAAATTTGCTCGAAGCTCTGGCAGAAAATATAGCACATATTGCCGCTGAATATTGTTTCTGCTGACGCTCTTTCTCCAATTCCCTTATGCGCTCTTGCTCCTCGCTTCGTCTAACTTTTACGCGGCCGTGCATTTCGATTGGAATTTATCTAAAAATATTCATGTAATCATGATACAACAGTAAAATAAAAGATGACGATACGAGAAGCATTATTGAACAACTGAACGTTCCATTAGAAATTATTTAAATCAGGATGGACAGTCTAGCGAAGCCTACAATTGCATTCTATCATTTAACGTTCTAATAATTAAAAATACTGAGACCGTAAATTATGAGTCAACTTATGATTAGCGAAACCATCAAACACTTCCCTGTGCCGCTCACCAGTCGACAATATACAATACTAAGCAGAAAATCATCATTATAATATATGGATGCTTCAATGCCGAATAATCATGAAAATCATGGATAAGTGTGGTTTTCAAATGAGAATTGGGTTAACCATGCTCAGTAGGAGCTTGAGAATGATAATCTTATCTCTCATCATTGACATTCCGGGTAAGAGAAAGGTTCTAAAAGCTCTGAAGTGCCATCACAGCAATGGTTGGATCTAGTCTCTACTGATGTCAGTAATCCAGAGTCATAATTGGACCATTACTGTGAGACACGGCAAAACCCTTTTCAAGATTGCGCACACCTATAGCGAGCATATCTCAAGAGTGTGAAGAGCTCCATGTAAAAATATTATATTCTTTGCATGATTGAAGAATGACGGATTTACAATTGCATTGAATAATTATATATAATTTGTTGCAGAGAACTAATATAAATGCAAGTGTATATTAGGTGTCGCGTAACCAAAAACAAACTAGTTCAAATAGGGTCAAAAGAACACCGAAGCCATTACCTGAACTGCGTTTTGACTAATACAGGCTGAATTCTAGTTGTTTTGTTTCTTCAATATATTTCGACATCTATTGTCGGATATATTCTTCAGTTGACCCATCATCACAAGTTTAAAAGAACAAACAGATGAAGCAAGCACGACATTTCTCCAGCCATATCATTTATATTTCAGACTGAAATTTCACAAGACAGTTGTGTGTTACGTGTGTGCATATCCATAACTTAGAACTACTTAGTAGATGGAAGCATGACTTTACCATTGGCCCGTAGCCATAGAAATTCCAGCTTGACGACTGGCGAGCACAAGCTAGTCAGCCCGGGAATGGCTGCATGAACCTTGCCGAGTCTAAACGGACACCGCCTTCATCTCGTTCCATGTGAAGCCTCGAATCCGGTCTAACTGCGCAGTAAACTTTATTGTTAAATGTGTTTGACGGAATGAGAGCAAGCGTGCAAGACGCGATGGGGAAGTTTCGGCTGCTGAAGGAAACTCTGGCCACTGGCATCTGGGCAGATAGTGCTCATCAGCTTTGGTTGGCAGACTATCTAGGAGAAGGAAAACTCAGAATAAAAACCATCACTAGGAATGGGCGACCTAGTGTTCTTTTACACTCCACATATAACCATGAACAATTTATGGTTATATGACAGTGAAACATTATTCACTCTTGGTTTTTCTATGGCTGTGCATGATAATAATGACGATGCATATCCATAACTGCTATTTCCATACAATTAAGTGAGACTGGAGTGGCTGAATATTAATGCGTTAGACTATTTGTTTTATGCACTCCATGTGAAATGACGTAACTGAGATCGCCTTCAAATCCGAACCAACCCTGCACATGTGAAATTTAATTCAAACCACTCAAGTTAGACTCAGAATAGGCTTGTTTAATAACAGTTGTCATATCATTAAATAGGTGCACGTCACGCATGTGCATGTGCATGCGAATGTGTATACATAGCTAAACAATTCAGTTAAAGTTAATTAATACACACGTATATCCAACTAAATGAAATTACAGTCAATAGACATCAATTTTCCCTTTGCACGCGTCAGATTGATTGTTTATTCTTCACGTTTGAAATACTATATTACTAGAATGATCTCAATATTTAGGATCAGGGGAAGACACAAAAAATCTTATTCAATAAAATAGAAGCTAAATTAAGAAATAAAATAAAATAAGTAACGGTGAGATAAGAAAGTTTTTTAACTTATTTACATTAAAAAATATGCAATATAATGGATACGCACACACACACACACTTGGCACACAACTATCTAGACAAAGGTCAGTCTGAAGTATAAATATGGCCAAAGGAAATATCGCGCTTGTATCATTAGTTTGTTTTATTTTAAAACTTGAGATGATGGGTCAACAGAAAAGGATATCCACCGATGGCCACAGAAATATTTTCTAGGAATAAAACAACTAGAATTCAACCTGTGATAGTCAAAACTCAGATCAGGTAATTTCGATTAGTCCAGATTCTCAATTTTCTCATTTTTAAAGCAATATTTGACATTATTATAGGGAGTACGCCGCCAAATTGTATAAGAGATACATTTCATTCTTAGAACTTGTTTCAATCGTGGTATTTTTCATAAATGTTTTCAGTTTAAATTTAATGCTAACTTAAATACGTATGGTATGTCTCTTAAGAATGACAATTGTATAAATATTATAAACACTTTTGTTCGTGACTTAGCTAAACATAAAATTGTAATTATTAAGAAAATTAAACGACGATCGATGTTAGTTTCTATTTTTCACGAAGACGATTTTAAATGTATAGAGTTTACGGATAAAGCCCGTAATAGAGAAAGTAAAAAAGCCAGAATTATACACGATAGAAAACGGGCTGATTTAGGGATCGTAACTAAACATATAGTAACCGTGGTATAAACATGGCTATTCCTAATGAAAGATCAGTTAGAAACGATGTAACTACAGAGTCTGTCAAAGCGGCGCAACTTCTTTCAAATAAGGATACGGTGAAATTTGACCTAAACGTTACCGCAAATGTATGCAAGACTACTAGAGGTGAGAGCCGCATATCTAATTTTCCTTTCCATATATATGCAATGCGGTTTGATCCTCGCTAGTCAGTTTGCCATCGTACTCTGATGATGACCATGTAAGGTCGAAACGCGTCAGTGCGTTGCGACTGGCGGTAGTTTTGCTATGCTGTTCGACGACTGGTTAAGTATTGGTGTTTACTTCAAGCTCGCAAACTTGATTTGAAAAATTGACCAATGTTTCACTGCCATATAACCATAAGAAACAAACAATGTAATTCGTATTGTTCATGGCTAAATGTGGACTTTAAAATAACACTAGGTCGTCCTTTCCTAGTGAGGATTGTTTGTGTTCGGAGTTTTCGTTCTCCTAGATAGTATGCTAACCAAGGCTGCTGAGCACTATCTGGTCAGGTGTCGGTGGCCACAGTTTCCTTCCGCAGCCGAAACTTGCCCATCGCGTCTTGCACGCTTGCTGTTATTCCGTCAAACACATTTAACAATAAACGTTACTGCTCGGTTAGACAGAACTCGAGGCTTCACATGAATAAGGATGATGGCTGTGTCCTTTTAGACCCGGCAAGGTCCATGCTACCATGCCCGGGCTGACTAGCTTGTGCCCGCAAGCCTTCAGACCGGAATTTCGATGGCTACGGGCCACATAACGTTTGCAACTGCTGTTGAAATGTTTCCCTATACCAATATATTAGATTTAATTTAATCCGTATAGACAAGGGAATATGAACAAATTATTTGGTATCCTGCAAACTCAACATACAATACGCTTAAGCAATTTGTTTGTCAAGTAACTTTAAATGGATCGTGTCTGTCGATCATAAACTGCAATCGATAGACATTAATTTACCCTTCGCAAAAGTCAGACTATTTATTTATTCTTAATATTGGAAATGCTTTATTACTAGAATAATCGCAATAGGTAGGGTGGGACACAGAAATCCTATTCAACAATTAAGAAACGAAATAAAATAAGTCATGGTTAGACAAGAACATATTCAAAGTTATTTAAAGAAAGAATAAGCAATATAAGGAACGTGTTCAAATCACAGAAAGTTTTAAAATCAAACGAAAGGTGGAGGGTGAAATTTAGAGAAACTATGTTCTCATTAATTGATTAGCCAGTCATAATTCAACGTTCCTAATCTTTTACTGGAGCTAGCTTCAGATTCTACTTCATGTAATCGTGTTTTCTGCCCATAGCAAATTCTATATTCCGAATCAAACCTAACGACATTGTAAATAAATTCGAAGTGTCCCAATGGGACGACCTTTGTCGGTCTCAACAGAAAACATCTTTATGGAAAATAATATTTTGGTTAATTCTCCCATGAAACGAAAATTGAAAACGCGGTTCTTGGATGTCATAAATGATCTATGAAATGATTTATTTATTAAATTAAAAGAATCGAATGAGAGAACTTCAATTTGCTCTTGAAAATGAATCGTCAGGTGAATAACAATCTTTGGATATCAAGTTAATTAGAAATGTTTAGAAAATAGAAAGAGATGTTTTTAGGAAGGATAATTATTCGGGAAAATTCCTTAATTTCAGGTCCAATCACCCGTATGTTATGAAAATCAGAATCTTGAAGTCATTAACATCAAGCCCTAAATAAACATATATAAAGCATAGGATTTTGGAATTATGTAGACTGCACGATATATTGAAGGCTAATGGTTATCTTATTCATTTAATAGAAGCAACAACGAGATGTCGTAAGCACATGTAACCCGAAGTTGAGGTACATAAAAGCTGATAAAGGGAAGGACAAGTGTAAAACTATGGTACTACCGGACTCTTAATTAGAAAAGTAAAATCAATAACTTTAAAATACAATATAAAGATAGTTTTAAAACAGTCCTTACCCTAGGTACTAGACTCCCTAACCATAAAGGAAATATTTAACTCTTGTAAAACATCAAGAGTATATAAAATCACATGCAATGATTGTAGTCCCATGTTTGTTGGTGAGACCATGCGCCCAATCAAGGTAAGGCGAACATAGAACGGCATGTAAGTATGGACGTGTTGTTAAATCTGACCTCGCCCGTCATTTTGTGGAGAGCGGATACACAATCAACTGGGATGATTGCAGACGCATAGCAATATGAAGTCGTAACAGAATGACGAGATTGAATAAAGAATTTATCGAAAGTAAATCTATGGATGATATTATGAATGAAGCAGCTGCTGAAAGTCGTTAGGTTTGATTTGGAATACGGAATTAGCTACTGGAAGGAAAAGACGATTGCATGAATAAGAATCTGAAGCTAGCGCCAGTAAAAGATTAAGGACATCAGATTAGACTGGGTTATTAATGGACTTATTATTTGATTAATGGTAAATAAATTGAGAATATAGTCTTTCTAAATTTCATCTTTAACTGTCCGTTTGATTTTAACTCAGTGATTTCAACACTTATTATATTATTATATTGTTTATTCTTACTTTAAATAATTTTCAAAATTTTCTTGTCTAACCATGACTTATTTCATACCTTAATTAAGTTGCTTAAATATTGAATAGGATTTTTGTGCCTTTCTTCCTACCCCTCTTGAGATCGTTCTAGTAATACAGAATTTCAATCGTTAGGAATAAACAAGTAATCTGACGCGTGCAGAGTAAATTAATGTCTACTGATTGCAGTTTCATCTAGATGGACGTGCATGTGTATTAACTATATATAACTGAATCTATTTAGTTACTTACACATATACAAATGCACATGCGTGACAGGTACCTATTAAATCATATGACAACTGTTATTAAACAAGCCTATTTTGAGTACAACCTGAGTGGTTTGAATGAAATTTCACACGTGCATGGATCGTTCGGATTTCTAATTTTATCTCTTACAATGACATGAGATTATGACGAGTGTTTTTGATTTATTGGTCATGCTTCAGTGTCTAAAATTTTACATAATCTAAATAATAGCATCTCTTTTTTCAATACAGTAAAAAAAATAATGCACAGAAAATTATGGGAATTGAGAATTCAAAGTTATAATATTGTGAAATGTAGTTTAATTCGCAATATTTAAAAGAATCGCTTAGATGTGAACAATAATGAAATAAATAATTAAATAATAAAAATTCATAGAATGTCTGAAAGGATTACTACTATTACACAGCATTACACCAGCACAATACACTGATGCTTCACTTCGACGAAGGCATGCAGTTGAAAGGTACTTGTGGACTTTAAACGAACACTAGGTCGCTCAGTCCCAGTGAATTTATTATGCATTAATCATCTGATTATTTATAACAGATGAAATTGGCTTAATAGCAGCAAAATACTTCAATGGTGGTGGTGTTAAAATATATCGCCAATGTTTACTTGCAACAAAGAAAGTTGCATTTTATAAATGGAAAGCATAAGATGTTATTCTATGGATGTGAGCATAATAATTATTATCAACATCGGCTTAGTCAACTAAATATCATTTTAAAACTGAAAAAAACGCTTCTACAGATCGAAATATAGTTACATTTGACATATGTTGAGTCATGTTAGCAACATATTATAAAATGTATATTTCATGTAAATAAATAGATTATCTAACCTTATTATTTTGCTGAAAATAAATCATATATTATGTTTATTTAAATAAATGGGTTTGGCTTAAAACCGTCGAGAAGTACACACAAGCTCGAAAACTAAACAAATGTTAAAATCCAACAGATTAACGATCTGAAAGTGAGATTATTTGTTTAAATTTTTGTAACTATAAACAAATACGGACAACCCAGGACTTTACCTCATCCGCGTTTTGACTAACGCAGCAATGATTCAGGTTGTTTATTTTTTTGAACAAAATATTTCGACTGTCTTTATCGGCAGCCTTCTTCAGTTGGCCCATCCGCACCAGTTTGTTCAAAACGCAGATCAGGTAATTTCGATTAATCCAGTTTCGCAAAAATATTTTTTCTTTGAAGCCAGGATTTTGTTTACATTAACTTTAAAATAAATAAACCATCTTTCAAAATACGATTTTTCAGGTTATCAAAATTTGCGAAGTAGATAATGCATTAAGATTTGATTCTCCCAATTCAGTTTGCCATTGTACCGTGATAACGACTGTATAAGGTTTATGCGCGTCATAACCTATGACATACTGTAGTCTAGCTATGTTGTGCGACTGGTTAGATACATGATGACATGATCATTTGTATATATTTATGCAAACGTAAATAAATACAGACACTAAAGGATTCTGTTTACATTTACTTTAATTACTAATAGTTGTGTTAATAACATGATCTTTCATTCATAAGATATCAACTTGCTATTCGCTGCCAAATTTCGTTCATCCAAGTCACCCATACGTTACACGCGATCGTCATCATCATCAGGCACATCCATACAAAAGCCAAAAGTGACCAATGTGTCCCCACAATATAACCATAAGTTGTTCATGGTGAAAAGTGGACTGTAAAAGAACACTTGGTCGCTCATTCCTAGTGAGGATGTTTTGTATTCGGAGATTTCCTTCTCTTAGATAGTCAGCCATCCAAGGCTGATGAGCACTATCTGCCCAGATTCCAGTGGCCAGTTTCCTACAGCAGCCCAAACTTGCCTTCGCGTCTGGCACGCTTGATCTCATTCCGTCACTACAAATTTAACAATAAGTTTCTGTGCAGTTAGAACAAACCCGAGGCCTCACATGAAACGGAATGATGGCTGTGTCCCTTTAGACCCGGCAACTTCAATTCAATCCAACCACACTTCCAATATATTTAACAAAATCTACCTATTCTCCAAAGCCACAAGAGTATTTAACGCCTTATCTACAGCAACTAAGCTCTCACCCCCAGCAGAAGTTTAAGAAAGCGATTCGTATACACTTCCTTAACAAATTCGCATGCAAATAATCGGATTGGAAGCGCAACTGGTTCCTACTTCACCCTTAATAATCTTTTTATGACTCTTTATCTGTTCGCTTTCACAACTCACAAATGACTGTTTTAGTTTAAAACGAATAATTGGTGTGCATGCGATGATAACAATTATTATAATCAATGTTGCGGTCTTAATATAAGCATCTGATTCATTAATTACTTAAATATGTTAGTATAAACTAAGAATTGTATAGTGTAGAAAAAGCAATTCATCCTTATTAGGAACTCATCACGTACTGACCAGAATATGCCGCGGACAGGGCTCGAACATGGGCCCGTCTGCTTCGGAATTTGGTGCTCTAACTACTGAGCTATCCTGCCGCACACTACACACAATTTTCAATCATATACTAACTAATTTAACTCGGTTAGTCTTTCCCCATTACGTGGAGCTTATATGGTATCCATTTAGACCCAAAGTTCCAACTAACCATCCCCAATCTGTCATTACTGACGTGCCCAGTTTCGAGCCCTGTCCGTGGCATATCCTGGCCAGTACGTGATGAGTTTCCGATAAGGACGAAACTGATCTACTGGATGAATTGCCTTTTCTGCACAATACAATTCTTAGTTTATACTGACAAATGTATGTACTTAGTGGGTTAGGTGTTTATATCAAGTTTGCAACTTTGATCATAGTAAATGTTATAACCACCCGCACAACCAATATTCGTTTAATTATATAAATATTCATTTCAATACCACTTCTCCATACAGTGTTGTGTCTGTTCAGTAATGACAGATTGGGGATAGTTAGTTGGAACTTTGGGTCTAAATGGATGCCAAATAAAAAAAGACTGTCCGAGTTACATTAGTTAGTATATGATTGAAAATTGTGTGTAGTGTGCGGCAGTGTGGCTCGATGGTTAGAGCACTAGATTCCGAAGCAGATGTGCCCAGGTTCCAGTCCTGACCGCGGCAAATTCTGGGCAGTACGTGATGGGTTCCCAATAAGGACGAAACCGGTCTATTGGGTGAATTGTCTTTATTACAGTATACAATTCTTAGTTTATACTGACATATGTAAGTAATAACTGGGTCAGGTGTACGGAATTAAAGCATTAATTCTTAAATGATCACGTATAGCTGTGTTGTCTTAAAGTTGTGGTCAAGAAAAGAATCCCAGTACCTATGGTATTAAAGACTAATTCTCAGCATGTAAGAAAAAGCGTGCATTGTAAATTTTTACATAAACCATTTTCCGCAAGGTGCTTATTTTGTTAAGGTCAAAATGGAGAGATGTCTTCCGAGCCGAATGGTCACACTATGCTATTCAGAGGCTGAGCAAAAAAACATTACTGAACGTGGGTCTGGTACGACTAGTAACGAGGTGCGTTGTATGAGTTTAAGGTTATTTTTCTATTTGATACAGCTCAGAAGACGGCATCTCTCCAGCTTAAGCTAGACAGCTGTCAATGCAATGGTTGGTGATAAAATTTGGACTTACAATCATACAGAAAGGGCTATCGTTGATAAGAAAGGAATTACGTGTTATTTTACGCAAGAAATGAGACATAGATGGGAAATATTCCGAAGAATATAGTAGATACTGATTTTTTATTGATCTATGAGATCTATCTTGATGGGTAGTCTCCGCAGATACATTTCAAGCCGTGTATACGCAAAGCTGTGTCAACCTACGAGGGATTTTCCGAAGCTGCTTCAGATATTAGTTAGTTTATATCATATATATTACTACATTACAAATCCCCGTAACGAGTCTACTGAAGTTGTAGCTATTGGTTGTGCAATTCGATCATCAAATTTAACATCTCCACGATTTTCTTTAATGGTTTATTGATTTCCACTCATAGTTCCGCAATGGTCCGATTGATCCTCATTTCCATGTACCGCCGTGTCCGTCTTTGTTGCGACTGGATGCCAATCAATCCCGTCACACCGAAGTCTTCCACATCAATAGTACTAATCACCTGAAATGATGGTCGATCTAAACATGGTGATATTACGTTTCGGTATCACGTTTCCAGTACCTTCGTCGGAAATTTAATACCACTCGGTAAACTAACCACAAAACCATCAGAATACATTTGCTTAAATCTGGTCTTGAGATTACTTTATTTATTGTTATTAGATTTCTGATGAAGTTATCGGAAATGAAGTACGAAAAAGTAATATCACCAAGATTAGATTGACCATCATTTCCAGTAATCAGTAATAATGGTGTCGAAGTCTTCGAAGCGACGCGAATAATAAGCACCAAACCACCACAAAGACGGACATGGAAATGATGATCAATCAGATCATTACGGAACTAAGATAAAAAATAAAAAAACACGAAAGAAAATCGTGGATATGTTAATTCTACTGAAATCATTCCATCTTTTAAGGCTGTTTCTTCACGGGGTGCGTGTTGGAATAAGACGTAAGATTTAAACTGGTTGACACATGATTGAGTTCACGTCTTAAGTAAACACAGCCAAAGCTTAAGGCAGTAAAAGCTGAGCACGTCAAATTAAGTGAGTTGGGAAATGTGCTCGTTGATAAAAACGATGGAGGCCCCAGGAATGTGTGAATAAAGTTTCTTTTTAATTCTGAAATTAAATCGGGTTAGAATCCTATACCAATCGTAAGCATACTTTTGAGATATGAAAATGGCTACGAGACATTCTTGATTTTGGATATGAAGATGACATAATACAAAATTTTCATTGAAGAAGGCACTATCAGGCACTGCTGCATTTTGCGCAAAAGAGTGATTAACACAAATGTCTTAGAATACTGTTCGGGGTAAAAACGTCGGACATTTAACAGATTATGGACAAAACTTGAGATGGCCTTATGGAAATCCAAGTATACATAGAATGTTATTGTATTCAGGTAGTCACATGAAAAAACTTTTATAATTTGCGCCAGTTTCCAATGGCATTCATTTGGCGGGCATTTTTGTTCACTTAGAAAATATATTTTTAGTAGAGAAAAGCTAACATTTCTCGTGTATGACCTCTGGCGACCGGGTCATTTTCGTAGCAACGATTTGAAGAAAATCGCCTTTTTAATTTCTTTTCACAAAAGCTGCAAAATACTGAATTATGACAATTCATTTGATTTGTTAATATTTGTTAATGCAGCAGTACTTAATTTCAATCTACATTTAGATTATCACAATGTGACAGTTCTAACCGATCATACGGCAGTCTACGCTACATGTAATGCGCATCACTTAAACTGCTCATGGAAAGTAAACTAGCAGATAATGAATTGATTTAAAATAACTTCGCCATCCAGGATACTGCTGGCACGGAGAGCGATTTAGTCAATGCCTTAATTCGCTTATTGAATACAGAAAACAAATAGATGAAGAAGTAATTCAGCGTCAAGAATGCCACTATTATATAATGGTGCCGCAAAAAGGAGAACAATAAATAATTTTTTTAGAGTGCTTTTCTCTGTTATTTCTGAATCCATATGATGGTCCACTATCAATCTCATTTATTCTTCAAGCACAGTTTTGTACGAATAGAAATTAAGTTAAAAAAATCCATACGTCACCTGTGACTCCTTTTACTCCACGGTGGCCTTGTGAGCAGGATGTGAAAATGGCCTTCCTAAATGGCGCCACAAACAACACAATGGACGTTCTATAACAAAGTTCAATGTTAGTATATATTAGGTGTTGCGAACCTAGTAACAAATTAGTTCAGTTGTGACCAGAAGAATAAACCAAAGACAGCATGAATGGAAAGTATAATCTCGTTCACATTCGTTTCGTGCTTACTGGCGATTCATCAGTAGGAGCCGGTATTATGCCCTTAAACCACTATATATTTGGGTGAGGAATGTGGGATAATAGGACGGTACAATCTCCTAGACGAATGTGTAAACCTATAATAGTGAAGCTAACATCATATAAAATCTCGAAAATGTGACTTCCACGCTAACTCGCTCTATATAATATATATACTTTACTTTACTTTACTGCGGCTGACTCCTTTTGGAGGATAAGTTCCATTGATATATATATATATATATATATATATATATATATATATATAAATATAATATATATATACCGAGTCTGTAAAGGATACTACCACTATGGCTATTGTGTCAGTAACAGATACCAACATTATAGTACTCAAGTATGTATTAGGTTTTGCGAACCTAGTAACAAATTAGTTCAGTTATTCCACATTCTTCTACCGAATATATAGTGGTTAAAGGGCGTAATACCGGCTCCTACTGATGAGTCGCCAGTAAGCACGAAACGAATGTGCATGAGATTATACTTTCCGTTCATGCTGCCTTTGGTTTATCCTTCTGGTCACAACTGAACTAATTTGTTACTAGGTTCGCAAAACCTAATACATACTTGCATATATATTAGTTCTTCGCAACAAACAGTATTTAACTGTAATATATTGAATTGAATGATGTCATGCTTACCGCGAAATGTGATAACTGATATCGATGAAGGCCAGAGTGTATGGTTTAACTGGAGTAACAGGTGTTCGGAAATTGTTGTAATTCTCAATTTGGGTGAACTTTAGCATAAATTTATATCCATCAGGTTGGTATCATGTAGCGACTCGGAAACCATAGTGTTAGTATCCGGTACTCATCGATTTCAAAAAAGGTATCAGTTACTAACACAATAGCCATAGTGTTAGTATCCTTTACAGACTCGGTATATATATTATATAGTGTGAGTTAGCATTGAAGTCGTATTGTCGTTGACTTTAGATTATGTTAGCTTCACTATTACAGGTTTACACATTCGTCTAGGAGATTGTACCGTCCTATTATTCCACATTCTTCTACCAAATATATAGTGGTTAAAGGGCGTAATACCGGCTCCTACTGATGAGTCGCCAGTAAGCACGAAACGAATGTGCATGAGATTATACTTTCCGTTCATGCTGCCTTTGGTTTATCCTTCTGGTCACAACTGAACTAATTTGTTACTAGGTTCGCAAAACCTAATACATACTTGCATATATATTAGTTCTTCGCAACAAACAGTATTTAACTGTAATTATAGTACTCAAAAGGTATATGGTACTAATACTATGGTTGCCGAGTCGGAATATGGTACCAACATGATGGATATCAATGCATGCTATAGTTCACTGAAATTGAGTATTACAACTATTTCTAAACACCTATTACTCCAGTAAATCCATACACTCTGCCCTTGATCGATATCAGTTATCACATTTCGCAGTAAGCCTGACATCATTGAATTCAATATATAACAATTAAATACTGTTTGTTGCGGAGATCTAATAATATTAGGTGTTGTAAACCTAGTAACAAATTATTTCAGATGTGACCAGAAGGATAAACAAAAGACAGCATGAACGGAAAGTGTCACATGCACATTCGTTTCGTGCTTAATGGCGACTCATCAGTAGGAGCCGGTATTACGCCCTTCAACCAAATATATTTGGGTGAGGAATGTGGGATAATAGGACGGTACAATGTTGATGGAATATCAAATAGCGGCCGTATAGAATAGGTCCGCTCGTGAAAGCTGCTCTTGATTAATGCTCCTATAAGTCAATCCGGCAATGTCCTCAATCAAACTGGCTCTGGTAGCCATTATGCCATATTTAAAATCTCCACAGCGTAAAGTACGACAGTTTAACACGATCTTAAGTACAGAACAAAAACTGACCATGAATACTGCATGATATGCGTTAAGCCACACACCGTACCGGATACCTATTAAGCACAATTATTTGGTGTTCTACAGAGCTCGCTCACCTTTTCTGCCAGTAAAACAATATCATCAACGTATTAGGGGCCAACAAGCATTTCTTCAAAATACACTGTCCTAACAGAAATAATTAAATCCGGTTTATTCATTTCCACATTTGGTTTTAATTTAGTCGAAACTGTAATGTTACTGTAACTGCTCTTTGCTCTCATGGTAACTTGCTTGCATCATCTGGCTGAACGAAAGCATCGGACAACCATTTTCCTATTTTTATATCTACACTCACTCTTACTAACATCAATTTAATTATTATCAATTAACTAATTGGATGCTTTTATACACATAGTAGATATCGATTATTTCATCACGCAACGTCACACACTCGCAAATCAAGACATATTAGGTCTAGCAGTAAATAGTGACAAATAGTGGTCTGGCTATTTCTGTATTATTAGCACATTCGCTTCTGGAACCCACCATTTGCAAGATCTAGATATACCTTCCTACATGTGCATATATACCTTCTACAATTTGGCACTTTCTAATTTGCGTACCATTATATGACAAATTTTGACTTACTCAAATTTCTGTATCACGCAACCGTTTTAATTGCATGCTATTGGTGAGAACTAAATTTATCAGCATCATTATTTGTGATTACTTTGCGAACAGTAAATGTATAATAATAATTGCCACTATGCAAAAATAATCACATTCAGTACACGTTCATTAGTGTTTATTATGCCTACGAATTGGTGATCAGCTAATCAATTCTAAAAAGTATGATTAGCGGCGGGATTGTTCGCTCACAATGTGAGTGCAGAGGTTAGTACGAACGACGATGAAGCCTTCGAAAGAAAGAGACGAATCGACACTCAGCCAAAACGAAGACGAAATCGATGCGTACTTGGAAATGGGGATCAATCGGATCTTTGCAAAACTGATAGTGAAAAGCAACAAATCGCGAACGCAAATCGCGGAGAGTCAGCATAAGAAACAATTAAAGTCAACTACATCCAAAATAGTCAATATAGGGTCCATTCATCTGCCAGGTTGGAGTCCTCGTGCATATCAAAATTTTTGGCTGAAAACTGCGCGAGATGGCGCGATCTGTTAGGTCTTGCCTAGATACTAGTAAATTATTGTTGAATTTTGTTATTCTTGGCCAGTCGATTAGAATATCATGTTGATGAAACTTTTTAATATTTAGGTCAGGTGCTTGTTGTTTTATATTGATATTCTAATCGACTGGCCAATAATAACAAAATTCAACAACAATTTACTGGTATCCAGGCAAGACCTAACAGGCCCTCGACTAGAATCAACGAACATTCAATCGGATTGGCAACAAACTGAAGAGGAAATAACAGAGGTGCATACAGTGACAGAAGTTTCCAAACAATATGAGCGTTCAACACTGCAATCCACATTGGCGCTGTCACCATGTGCAGAACACATATTTGCGCAACAAGGTGAAACGATAAACTACACTGGGAAAAATAGCACTCGCATATGTAATAGCGAACAATGCGCACAAATGGTCAATTCTCAAGCCATCAAAACAATAATGAACAGATCTCAGATATCACTTTGCAATACAGCGAGAATGACCTTTACATGCAAACAGGTACACACACACTTACCAATCAGCCAAAACAAGAAATAGAAGTAAAATGGAGTCAGATTTGTTACCTAGCATAATCAATTGAAAACCCAAAATGTATATAAATGAATGACTGTAGAGCGATGTTTAGTATTCACGAAATAAATGGCCTTTATCCACTTTGTTATTAATGTGTATTTTCTTCCTGATTATATATATATATATATATATATATAACGAAAAAATAATAATTTAGATAAATTATTAGTGAGATTGACGAGAGAGAAGACCTAATAACTATAAGTAGGATGAACTCCGTCGGTCAACTTCTGCTACCGGACCTTCATCACTTTCGAACTCACACTCAAATTCGTCTGTCTGACACCAGCCTACCCCGCATTGATGCTAAGACTCTTCATGGTTTTTTCACCAGTCGATCATATCTAGTCAAATGTAATCTCTTTTTCACCAGACCGAACTATCACGAAGTTGATGGTCGAATGCCTGTAAGCGTCTAAAATCATCGACTCTAATACTAATGATAATAAGCCACTACCAAACTATCTTAAACACATAAAACCTAATTACGAAAATGTGATAACGACACTGACACCTTTCCTCATTAATCATGCGTTATCACTACTAAAACGCAGAAAAAAGCGATTCCAAAGACTAGTTCATGCACCAACCATCTTTATAAAGAAACTGAAACAAATAGATTGTACAATTAAAGATGAATTAAAATATCATAATAAAATAGAGAAAAACATTTGCAAGAAACTGAACACCCAAGAAGCATTTTCTCAGTCAGAAAAAAATCTACAATGTCTGAAATTATATATTTTTTTGTATAGTAAGTTTATGCAAGTCTCTAACTAAGACTTTGTCAATTTGACAAATTCATATCTAGCAGGCCAACTGCCAAAGAACTGATTCTTTCCGCCATGTTGAAACAAGTATTTGCAGTACTTTATTTCTCACCCGAGATTTAGAGAATATTGGGAATCATCATCAACAAAAGAATAAAGGCTCATATAATCCGAATCGGCAACACAGCTCCTCAATTTAGTATTATAAATTGAGAGTTCAGCGAAGGTAAAACAATATGATAACTTGGATATCATTTACTGGCTCACTAAAGCAATATCTACAAAGGAAGATTAATGCCGAAATCGTTACCATGAATAGGAATGCAGCTATAATATGCTAGTCAACAGACAGATGTTTTTTACCTAGTGAGGTTTCCTCAAATTGATTGAAGCAACGGCCATTGAGAAACTACCATGCTAACTAGGCATTTAGTCAACAGTCCTCTAGTAATTATTAAAATTGCTGTTTAAGTCGTACGGCTCGAACTCTATATATTCTTTCAAAGTATGCTTTAGTTCACATAAGCTGTACAATAACACAACACTTGCTCAAACAATGCATACAAACATATTCAACTTCTAATTAAATGTTGAACTTGTGTCTTAATTCTCTCATGTAAAGTCATCGACAATGTGACGTAAAAGCAAGCTCACTTTATTTAATGTAGGCAGACCGTAAAGGGTCTTAACAACATAGCGTTACACTAACACAATACGCGGATGCTTCACGGTCGAAAAACTATGAAATTAAAAGTTATGAATGGGCTGTAAATGAACATTAGGACTTCATTTTTATTGAATATATTCTTCATTAATCACCAAATTCTACATATCAGATGTAATTGGCTGACCAAGTCCACAATCTTGCAACGGTGGTAGTATAAAACGTCACAAATATTTACTTGCAACAGAAAGTTTGATTTTAGAAATAGAACGCAAAATGTGTTAATTAAGGAATGTGAGCATAGTATTTATTGTCAACATTGACTTAGTATGAACTTCATACCATTTCATAACTGAAAAGTTCTCTTTACAGTCCAAAAAGTAATTATATTACATATATGTTATGTCATGCTCATAAAACATTCCAAACTTAATAAGTAATTCATATTTAATGACATTTTTGCCGCAAGTGCTGTATAATACGACGCAGAATTAATGAAATTACCTGATCTGCGTTTTGACTAACGCAGATCAGGTAATTTCAATTAATTCAGTATCGCAACGACGCCATTCCGTCAAGAAACATTTAGCATAATAAATGAGTTTGTCATAAACCGCTGAGAAGTACGCGCAGCCCAGAAAATATACAATAGATTTATAGTTCTTGTTCCGAAGAATTATTAAATAAGCAATTGGTATTAGATGTTGCACACCTAGTCACAAACAAGTTCAAATAGTTCCAGAAGGATAACCCGAATTAAGCATGACCGAAAGGTAAGCACTCGTACATATACGTTTCGTGCTTATTGACGATTCATAAGGAGCCTTTACTATGCCCTATACCTATTATATATTTGGCAAAAGTATGTGGGGCAATCGGACAGTTGTTCAGCTAAATTCATAGTCCTTGCCAATGAGAATTCAAAGGTAACTATATATATATATATATATATATATATATATATATATATATATATATATATATATAATATGCGGAGCCTGAAAATAATACCAATACTATGGTTGCCGAAACGGCACATGGTACCAACATAGCTGATTTTCAGATATGCTACTACATAGCGTTAAACCAACAATATAAAATGATGCTTCACTACCTCAAAATCATGAAATCCACTTAAGCGTGGATTTCATTTAACACTAGGTCGCACAGTCCTAGTGATTTTTTTAAATTTATCACCAGATCCTAAATACCAGATGGGATTGGCTAACCAGCTCCACAATCTTTCAGTAGTGATGTCAAAAAAACCACATTGTCATTGTTTACTTGCAGCATAGAAAGTTGCATAAGATGCTATTTACGGAATGTCAGCAAAATATTTATTTATGTACAATTACACAACACGCCCACGAAAAGCATAAAAATTATTTAAAAATAAAAGTAAATTTTGAACTTGTGCGTTGCATGTTCTCGGAGCAAAAGATTATGACAAAATAAAATTTGTTTTATCAGTGTCAAACCTGTTATCTTATCATCTTGTACTTTAAATCTTAAAAATTTCCCGACTATTCCTCCATTGGTAGTAAATAGTTCTTTATTGATTTGTTATTATGAACCAAAATTCATCATTTTTTAAGTTAGGAAAATAAATTATAACAAAAATATTTAATCATCAGAGATCATCTAGTTCGATAATAGAATATAAGACATAAATCAGTTATAGAATTAGATATGGATGTTCGTGATGGTGACTAACAAATTTAGATCGTTAATAACAATAAGGGAACTGGAGCGGGGTCCTTGAGAACCAGAATGCCAGTAACGTTAAAGTAGTGGAATCGTTCACCATCAAGTTCATTTTTAGTGTTCCTAATAAAAATCATTGAATAAAATAAGCAAAATATCTTATTTAGAAATACGTAAAATACTTTCCATACGTTTAGGCCATTATATGTCAATAATCAAAACTTGCGAGTTACCTAACAGATGCACACGAGAACAATTACTTTTGAATTAGCTAAATTTGAAAAGGCTAATTTAAACTAATTAGTAATAAACTTCCGTCAAAACACAGTACTGAAATGCTCCAATCGGAATGCTGTTTGACATTCAACAAAAATATAAGATGAAACAGTTAACTGTCTTGAAGAAGACCGTTTAATCGATCGACTTACAAATGCCGTAAATAGAAGAAATATCTTCTCGACAAATATAAATCAACAATTTATATAATTATTGAAACGACAAGATTAAGAAGGTTTATTTTATTATATACAATCTTCCTCTCCGAGCGCCACTACTGGAATTGTTTCGTTTGTGGATTAATATTTTTGAACTGAGAACGGATTTCTCGTCTGACCTTATCTTTAGAATGGAATAGAATAGAATATCTTTATTTGGATTCAAACCACACATGTTCCATTAAATAATAAAATTGGAAAATGTACAATATATAAAAAAAGTTAACACGTCACATAAAATTGTGCAATTAGTCTCATGTAGATAAGTATATCTCACTAGTTGTACTGTACAATATATCAATATCAGAAAGTTCGGCTGTAAAGAATAATAGATACATCATCAAAATAGGAAAAATTAAGGTATAATTCGAGTGTAACATTATGCAAAAAAATGAGAAACATGACTAGCCATTGATTGTATGTATTGTTGACTAATATGATGATATAATGCATAACATTT
The DNA here is from genome assembly GCA_029291075.1 of Eudiplozoon nipponicum. NCBI lineage: Eukaryota > Metazoa > Platyhelminthes > Monogenea > Mazocraeidea > Diplozoidae > Eudiplozoon > Eudiplozoon nipponicum. The sequence continues at coordinate 98,154 of JAQBSW010002359.1, forward strand.
CAATTTTAATAATACAAAACTTGGAAATAAAAATCTCAAAAAATTCTGTTTTCGATAAAAATTATGCTTGTCTTTTATTCATCCATGAGAAAGTATTATCATAATCAAAATAAAAAATATCAGCAGGATTGTAGACTTTTTCTAGTTCAGTAGATAAAAATTTAAAAGACATCATAGATGGAGGCGTTTCTCTAAGCCCCTTTGGCAATTGGTTATAAATTTTGTAGATTTTCGAAAAAGAGAATAACTTGCTCGCAACATTCCCCACCAAAGGAGGAGATATTGCCAAATGTTCAGATCTAGTTCCCACTTCATGACCATTTCTTATCGGATTCATATAGGCACCAGTCCACTGATTCAAATGGAAAACTTTTATGCAATAGCACATCCTCCGAAACCATAAAGTTTGCAGTGATACAAACCGTAATCTAGAGGCGTATATAGTGCAGGAGATAGGACTAATTTGTTTCACAACTTTTCTTTGTACAGCTTCTATCTTATTGGATAAACCATTTTTTAATGGATTCAAAGTAGCGACAGCATATTCTAGTATCGGTCTAATCCATGTTATATACATTTTAAGTTTTATGTCATTCGATAAGATATTTCGATTTATTTATGCCCATCTTTTCTTGGCACTGCCTACTATCCTTTCAAAATGTCTCTCAGCAGAAGCTGTACATTAAATAGTTGTGCCTAAATCCTTTATTTCTTGCATAAGTTTAATCTCAAACACATCATTAATCACAGCATCATGAAAATAAATATAATGAAAGTCTGTTCTGTTACCCATTTTTAAAGTGAAAGCTCATTATCAAGTACCGATGGCCAAAGACTCCGTATCATATACTGCACTCAGATTCACTGGAGATGGCACTCACGAATATCATTATATGCCTTTCGGTCTCAAGAATGCCTCGGAAAGCTTCCAACGTGTTATGGACGAAATACTAGATGGTCTACCATTTGTAATTCCCTACTTAGACGACATCCTTCTTTTCTCCAACTCAATGTCCGAACATTTGCAGCATATTGACATTCTACACAGACGTCTAGCAGACGGTGGCCTCCGACTTCATGGCAAAAAATGTGTCTTTGCACGAAAATCAATTCAATCTCTCGGTCATAAAATTCCCGACATTCTAAGGTTTGGGCTATTCAAGATATACAGCCTCCAACCACCGTTCGAGCATCACGACGATTCTTGGGGAAGATGAACTAATATTCTCCATTCGTACCCTGCCTTGCAAAGATTCTCGCATCTCTTCACAAATATCTCGTGCCAGAAAGCTGTTTTTTCAAGAAATCACAACTGATTCAAGTAAACGTGGACGACAAGCAGGCTTACGAGGATGCCAAAAGGGCCTTATGCAAAGATACTATGTTACATTCTCCTGATTGGTCTCAAACTTTTGAATTGATCACGGAGACATCCGACGTTGCCATAGGCGCAGTACTTCAACAGTCCATCAATGGCATACACCGACCTATCGCGTTCTACTCGCAAAAACTACAACCTCGCGAGACGCGATATGATACATTATGGAAAGAGTTACTCGCAATCTAACGGTCGATCCTACACTTTCACACCTATCTGGATGGCCGAAAGTTCAAGATCTACACCGACCACCTTCCTCTACTCCCGATGCTCAGAGGAAAGAAAGAGTGTTTATATTCACGACGTGTCAACTCGCAAATTACACGAATACACGAGTATGAATATGAAGTCACTCACGTCAAAGGATCAGAAAACGTAGTTGCAGACTCCCTGATCGTCCTGCTGAACTCTGTGCCTCCATCCTGTGTCCAAATGACCCACTGTTTCACGAAGTTGACCTATCAGGCAGCGAAGAAACGATCATTCCATCTCCAGACAGTTTTGCAGACCACGGGCTGACGTCCGACATCTCACCAACAACCGAGCCAATTGACGCCGTCACGCCGCCGCGAAATATAGAGGAACCAAAATCAGTGATGACGGATCCAACATCAGTGTTTACTCGTTAGGTAGGATGTAGAACTTGAACAATGTGAGTTGGAGATTAGGATTTTTAGTCTTGAAGCAAATTAAACGGGCTCACTTGAAGAGCTTGGAGGTAGTATGTTGAAGATGTTAGAAGAAGTCTAGCGATTTTGAAAAATAGATACCAAGGTGCTTGGCCGAGTCAATTAATTCAATATCAAAGGGAAATATTGTATCTGGGAGAGAACAGAATGGGTCAAAGGTAAGTTTCACCAAACGAGTCTTATCAGGGTTTAATTTAAGACAGATTATTCTAATCTGCAAGCGTAACGAAGATAAAAGCTGAGTGATAATACGTAGGGCGGGGTTGGATGCTGTAGGTTTGCTGAATACAATTACCATGTCATCTGATTATTTGAATAAAATGTCCTCAACCTGCACTTGAGCGAGTGTCAGGTTTAACAGTATAGGACCAAGAACGAAGCTCTGGTGAACTTCAGATCGGATAAGGGCTAACCTCGAGTGACTATTTCCGACTTTTACAGTTGTGCAACAATGTTGGAGATAATAGCAAATAAGATTGAGGACATTATCGCTAATACCACTGTTTAACAAGGTGGACTCAATTGCCAAGAACGACAGTGAATCAAAGGCCTTGGAAACATCTAGGTAGAGGAGAGTGCATTCATGACCGTTATAGATAGATGAGTAGCAGTGATCAAGGACACTGACTAAGTTGGTGGAAGAAGTGTCGCCATTCAGGAAGCCATGTTGTTCGTCAAGGAGGCAGAAGTTATCTCGAGACTTGATGAAAAGTTAGGTTAATTTATATAAGACCCTGTCGAAGATTTTAGTGGAAGAAGAGACGATAGTTATAGGGCGGAGATCTTTGAATGAGGAGATTGACGATGTACCATTTTTTGGATAGGAGAGTTCGTTGAATTAAGCCATTACGGAAGAAGATATGTAGGTTCGAGGCATCGGTTGATAACATCGGCGACAAGAGAGAAGAGATTCCAGCCAAGAAGTGCAATCATCCTGACAGAGACACCATACTCCTCAAATTGCTGTTTAAATTCAATGTCAATGATTTCTTGAAAGACAGAGGCCGGAGAATTGTTGAACCAACGTAAGTTCTCAGCCTCTCCGTTGTCAAGTATCTCGGCAGGCGGAGTGGGAATGGAGAAGGAGTCTAGAAGCGAATTTAGATAATCGTCGGCAAAGCTGGAGTCGTCCGATCGAGAGAAGCTTATGTATGAGTTATTGGACTTTTATAGTAATTGGTGTTTGATGTCTGCAAACTTTTTCCGAGAGTTAGGTGCTGTGCGTATGCGTCTCTCTATGTTGAGCGCTTGTTTGTTGATTACCTGTTAAATGTACTTATCGATACGTCGGAGAGCGAGAGCGCGCACTAATGATGATGTGCGTAATCTAGAATTGCGTGCAATGTTGCCGCGTGCTTTAAACAAAGCCTTTAACTTGTTCATAGCGTGAATGTGTTGAATAGAGGTGGAAGAAGTAAAGTGGGAGGATAAGGCGTTATGGAAATCGGAAAAACATGAGAAGTTGCTTGGGAGAATAAGATCTCTCCAATTAACGGCGTCACAGAGCCGACTACACCCAAGATATGAATCGCCTGAATGTCTGAATGCTCTCTTTAGGGATAGAGGAATAAGAAATGATACCTGGCAGTGGTTGAGATTAAGGCAGATCTCCCGAGACTGAACATTGGCCAAGTCTTTGTTGAAGAGGACACAATTAAGCTGTTTGTTCCCTTGGGTAGGGAATTGCACAAACTGACTTAGGAGTTTGTCCGCAAAGAGTCGAAACAACAGGTGAGTCTCCGTAGTTATATTATGCCATTCGGCTAGAGGAAGGTAAGGTCGCTCATAAAAATGTATTAATCGGAGTATTGAGAGAAGAAAGTGGACATTAGTTGAGCTCCACGAGTGTCGTTAATTATTGAGATGTTTTGGGGTCTGTAGACGACGCAAACGGATATGCTTTGGTATAGAATCAGTAGCTGAAACGAAAATAATTCTGATCCTAGTGAGTTCGATGTAGGCAAACGTTTAAACATGAGAGAGGAACGGACATGAGTTGCCAAATGATCTCCACGACCAGCCTTTCTGTCACTTCGAAGGTAAGTGTAGCCATTGATGAGGAAAATATTATCGCAATTCACGGAAGACGACAGCCACGTTTCACCTAGATAGCACATGTCTAGCTCTTTAGAGGATAAAAATGCTCGCAGTTGTTTGATTTTAGGTGTAAGCGATCTACAATTGATAAGATTTGCTGAAAGGGACTCGTTAGACCGGGGAAGAGAAGCGGACAGGTACTTTCCGCTGGTGGCCGGAGCAAGATCTCTGGCTGGTAAGGGTGACTGACCGCTTCTTGACGAGAATGGAGTGGTCAGCATCGATGTGGATTTCCTTAGTCTCATTCTGTCAGGCGAGTGAGACAATTGGAATATTTGAAAGCTGGACGGAGGTGAGTTATCTGGACTCGAGAAGTTACTTGCGAGCAGCGATGATGGGGTGGAAGGGGACAAAATGTGAACGGAGGCAGTGTCATGACTCTCCTGGGTTTTATCGGTGTGGTTGAAGGTGGAAGTTGTGGGGTCGTGATTGTTTTACGTATTGTCGGTTTCAGAACCTCTGCACCGGTCGTGATAACGACTTGAATTAAAGATTTGTTACTGGCCCTGGTGATTGGAGGAGAATGGCCGTTGTTGGTGGTATTTATGCGTCGTGGTCTGCTGCAACGACGCGATAAAGCTTGCGCTTGTCGGGTGGGAATAGTCTCGCTGTTTGAGCTAGTGGTGAAGGGGATCACTTCAAATCGAGAGGTAGTCAGCATGATGGGTCCAAAGAAAGGAGCATCACCGAGGAGCCTCCAAAAAATGACCGGCGTTTATTTGGGTTGCTCTCGCCAGGATAGGCACGTCTAGTTTCAGGAGATGAGGCGGTGTCTGGCGTTTAAGTACGAGCTTGTTCTGCAGTCCTTTGTAATAAGATGCAATCACGCTTCATTGACTCTGCCTGTCGATATTAAGGATGATCAAGATTTCAGTTGACTGAGTTCGTATTATTATTATTATTATTATTATTATTATTATTATTATTATTATTATCATTATTATTATTCTTATTATTATTATTATTATTATTATTATTATTATTATTATTACTATTATAAACCAGATTTTCTGTTATTATCTCCCACCTCTTTCGTAACCAAGATGTTATTGTCCAATTTTGCTGATTTTCAGTAACTAATAGTTGATGTCACGAGTGTGCTTGTGTTTTATTTGATAATGATTGAATGCGCTGCTATGAGCATAAAATGGAATCAAAACAACAAAGTTAAGTTCAATTAAGTCCAGAGGGATAAACCAAAGATAGCATGAACGGAAAGCCTAATCTCGTGCATATTCGTTTCGTGCTTGCTGGAAACTCATCCGTAAGAGCCGGTATTACGCCCTTTGCCTACTATATATTTGGTTGAGGAATGTTGGAACAAATATATATAGTGGGTAAATGGCGTAATACCGCTTCCTACTGATGAGTCACTAGTAAGCAGGAAACGAATGCGCTCGAAATTATTCTTTCCGTTCATGCTGTCATTGCTTTATCCTTCTGGTCATAGTCGAACTTAACTAGGTTTTTGGTAGGTTCCTTTCTCTGCTTAAATCAGGCCGATGATTTTATTAATTGAGTTGCGAAAGATGTTTCATTGCGCAATCACAGCAAATGCAACCTATTTCTTTGGTCCCCTGCTCTCCACTATAAAAAATAATCTGGCGGGATTTCTATCCTCAAAGGAGGCTGATATGTGCTTTATTGTTGAAACGTGGCTGTTAACTGTAAAAATGAACACTTGCTGGTGAGATGGGGATAATCAGATCATGGCTTTGTCACACACTAATTAGAAATTTTGAGAGAAACCGTATTAACGACCCAACCAAAATAGGTGAAGTTAACAATATCAACATCACTACAAGGTTTCAGACAGACATATTCCGGGGCTTTCATCCCAATCGACGAGAATTTAAGCCAATGTTTGCACACTTTGATGCGCAAAGGCCGCACTTGGGGTTCAAAATCTTAATCTTCATTTCGAACGCAATAATTTTCGTTAGAAGCGCCTATTTAGCGCGTGGCTGTCCGGGAATTAGTTGATAGGACAGTTGCAGCTCAATTATAATTGCCTGGCGATCTGACCTATGAAGAATATAAAATACCAGTTTTATAAAATTTCATGCCAGGTTTCAGGAGGTGTTTTTAGAACTGTACAGATTAAATATATTACCGAGTGAGATTCCCTTTGATATAATGACACGCATCAAGCGGTGGTTGTCAAAGCTAACTAAGTCTTTGCCCTGACTGCAACTGCATGAGGCCAACATGTATATGCTGCAGGATCCTACGAGATATGGCGCAATATCTAGTACGCAGGGATGCCTGGAATAATGGACTCAGGATCTTTAGATTTCGGATATGATCATCAACAAATTGAAAGCTGCGACTCCACGCATAGGTCCCGTTAATACATACGGTATAAGCAAAATAACTTACTGAAATTCTTAGCGGCGTAATCAGCAAGTCCGAGACATGTGGCGACAGCCAGTGGCTGGGAAGCATTGCCAACATATATTGACACCAGCTGCGAAGAATTCAGCGACTACGAGGCATCAAAATAAGTATAGTTCTTCTAGAGAACGGTTAGTTCAATGGAAAATTAAGGTCAAACATCTTACCTATAATGATAGTCCAGATCATGTCAAAAAATAAATACTTTAGAGGCTCTCATTAGTCGATCGATAGAAGACCAGCTGTGCAGCCTAAAAAGTGTACAATATTAGAGGGCTTTCGAAGAAACTGAAGTATGAGTAATATTTTTACATTTAAGAATTTTTATTAAAGTTATATTTTTAGAACTCATCAACGGACAGCCAGTAATAATGCAA
>JAQBSW010002360.1:0-30000 GCA_029291075.1 Eudiplozoon nipponicum
TCAGTTACGTATTGCTAGTTCACCAAAATTGAGAATTACAAATACATTTGAACACGTGGTACTCCATCAAATCAATACACTTTGGCCTTAATCTATATTAGTTTTCACTTTTCCTGGCAATAATTATATAATTCAATAAAATATATATTAGTTCTATACCGATTATTAATTGGAACCAATATGTTGAATTATGTATTAGGTGTTACGCACCTAGTAACAAATTAGTTCAGTTGTGTTCCTAGAAGGATAACCCAAAGACAGTATGAGCTGAAGTTATAATCTCATGCACATTCGTTTCGTGCTTACTGGCGACTCATGAGTTGGAGCCGGTATTACGCCCTTTAAGCACTATATATTTGGGTGAAGAATGTGAAATAATAGGAGGGTGCAATCTCCTATACGAATGTGTAATCTTGCAGTGGTGAAGGTAACTCCATATAAAATCTTCGACAATGCGACTTCAACGCTAACAGTCTATATAATATATATTCCGAGTCTATAATGGATACTAACACTATGGCTATTGTGTCAGTAACCGATACTAACATTATAGTACCGAAAAGGTACATGTGATGGATATCAATGTATGTTATAGTTTACCGAAATTGAGAATTACAACTATTTCTGAACACCTGTTATTCCAGTAAATCCATATACTCTGGCCTTGATCGATATCAGTTGTCACATTTCGCGGTAAGCATGACATCATTCAGTTCAATATATAACTGTTAAATACTGTTTGTTGCGGAGAGCTAATATATATGCAAGTATGTATTAGGTGTTGACGAGTGAATGATGTCATCACTTCGCGAATGTGACCAGCGCTATCTGATGCTGAAGACCAGAGTGTATGGATTTAACTGGAGTAACAGGTGTTCGGAAATTGTTTGTAATTCTCAATTTGGGTGAACTCTGGCATAGGTTTTGCATCCATCAGGTTGGTATCATGTACCGACTCGGAAACCGTAGTGTTAGTTTCGCGGCACTCATCGATTTCTTGTGGGTTGGTATCGGGATTTACTAACACAATGGCCATGGTGTTGGTTATCCTTTTTGAGACTCGGTATATATATTATATAGTGTGAGTTAGCGTTGAAGTCGCATTGTCGTAGACTATACGATTTTAGCTTCACTATTGCAGGTTTACACATTCGTCTAGGAGATTGTACCGTCCTATTATCCCACATTCTTCTACCAAATATATAGTGGTTAAAGGGCGTAATACCGGCTCCTACTGATGAGTCGCCAGTAAGCACGAAACGAATGTGCATGAGATTATACTTTCCGTTCATGCTGCCTTTGGTTTATCCTTCTGGTCACAAAACTAATTTGTTACTAGGTTCGCAAAAATACATACTTGCATATATATTAGTTCTCCACAACAAGCAGTATTTAAATGTTCTTTTGATATTGCGTAATAGGTGATGCGCCTCCAGTAACAAGTTAGTTCAAATATAACCAAAGTGGTAACCAGAGACAGCATAGTCGGAACGTATAATCGCATGTGTACATTTGTTTCGTGCTTACTGGAGACTCATGAGTAGGTGCCGGCATTACACCCTGAACCCGCATTCCTCAACTAAATATATAGTGGGTATGGGGCGTCACCAGTAAGTACGAATTCCTAGCTTTATTTATCCTGTTCGTATGTATTTATTGTTTATTTCCTTGCTATTTTGGTTTGATAATTAGCTTGGAGAACGTGCTAAAAAACAGGGTTGGCCAATGAAAATAAGTGTCGGACTAATTGGGAGTTGCACTAACTCCTCTTACGAGGACATGTCACGAGCTGCCAGCATTGCCAAACAGGCCTTAGCACATGGCATAAAGGCGAAATCGTCATTCACCATTACGCCAGGCAGCGAGCAGATCCGTGCTACAATTGAACGTGATGGTCAGGCTGAAGCGCTAAGAGGCATTGGTGGTGTGGTTTTGGCAAATGCTTGTGGTCCATGTATTGGACAGTGGTCGCGAAAGGTATAATTACTTATTTATATATTTTTTCGATGGAAAGGTATGGGCTATGTGCACGCATGTTTGAAGATTTGTATACCTATTAGAAAATAGATAGTATATGCCCGAATGTATATCCCGAAGTGATAATCAAAAAAGTGGTTTATCATGTTGCATCTTGTTTCTACTTTCTGACAGGTCATCAGTATAAGTTTGAACTTTATTCCAACAAAATTAATAATGAGTTAGATTATGATGGAATTTACTAAGACATTGCTTATATACATTCGTATTATTTAAGAAATATTTATTTTATTAAATGGAGGTTCCAGATTGTGAAAGTGTTGAAACATAAACCAGTTATTAATTATATATATATATATATATATATATATATATATATATATATATATAATTTTGTAAATTAATCTTTCATGAAATCCATCGTACTTTTATCATGGTGAAAAGAAATTTGCGTTATATGAAACATTTCTTTCTTATTTTCTTCCTAGGCCTCTAATAGTAGACATTTATACATTCTCAACGGATAAAAAATTGGAGAGGATATGAAGAAAACGTCCCTTCATTTGCGTGCATCATCTCTGGTTCTGGCTCAATGCTTGTTTTTCTTGCATAAATCTGGTTGCAATTTTTTAGCCACGCTTCATCATTTGGTAATTCTCTTGGTCATTAAACTTGATATCTTAAAGACAACATCTGGTGAGCATACGCACGGAGTTTCAATAGTCGGTCCGCATGTGCAGACATTTATTCGCTATTCAAATTAAGAGACGTTTAGATAGCATGTTTTAACCCTAATTATAAAATATATTTTTAAGTGAAAATTGACACATACATATTGAAAAAAATTACGGTTTAGCTAAAGACCTCTTCTCTTTTATTTTTGTTAAACGAAATTATGCTACCTTATATAACTCATGCAGCTAAACTGCATTACATGTGCATATTTAAGACGCTTCTTATTTTTTATGTGGGAAAAAATGTCTTCTCAACTGAAATGATGATGAAGTTGGCCTTTTTCCTGATTCTTCAGTAATGTTAATTACCTTCCCGTTGTTCTACCCTACAAGGTGTTTGCATTCACTGCCTTCATTTTTACCCCGTATATTTCGGCTTCCGGTTCCGTACACATTTTTGACAATCATTAATTAAAGTGGTACTTTTAGTTTTAATTGTTTCATTTATACGTATTTCTAGATCTTGTAAGAAACCTTTTTACTATTTTATTGTGTGTCATGTGTGTGTATTGGTTTTCATGTGAACACTCATTTGAACGAAATTACAGTGATCTAATAACACATACTGACAATTCACTAAACTATTTCGTTTGAACTCTCCTATTGCCATTCGATTAAATAAGTTCTTCAGGACGGACACTTTACACGAAATCGTGTCTTGCTTTATTATATTCTTCATTTTTTAAATATGGACTAACCAGTCTGTCATTGTGGGTACACGCAGAATCTGTAAATAAATCTCTGATAAGTCTAGAAATTCGTGCTTGCTCTGATTACAATTATAACAGAAGAACTTTCGTGTGACAGCTTAAATTCATCTTCAAAGCTTATCTATAGTGCTTCTGGACAAGAAAATTTGAATATATGTAGGAAGAGTTTGTACAATTTGAAAGATGAAATTTCTTTCAATTTATTCGGAAAACATGCCCGAAAAAGTGAAAAAATGAATGAATGTAACAAAGATCTTATATCCGATAATGTACCGCCGTCATTGATAGGAAATCCCTTTGATGGATAATTTCCATGGGCAACTGCATTAGTCCCGATTCCTGAAAATATGCCTATTTCAGCATTTTGGGCAGCTTATCTCACATCATCGTCAAAGTTAGTAATACGGAATAAATTCTGATCTCTAAAAAGTCGCAAAGTGCTTCTTTGATCTATTTAGAATGTTATGTAATCAAGAAACCGTTCCGGCGGCTAAGAGTGGATTCGATCATTTTTGTGTTTCAGCACTTCAAGTTAATCACGTACTAGAGAAGAACGGGCCAGATTCTGTGGTTGTATAGATCATGATTTGAAGTTAAGACATTTGCTTAAACAGCGGCATTTGCATTGTCACCCAACAATATTCGTCCTTCTAGACTTAAAGGGTTCATAGACTGCATGAATTGCAACGTTTTATTCCATATTATCTTGAAATGTGGTATGCTTGATAACTTCAATATTGTGTATAGTTATATTACAAGAGCTCTATACGCAAAATCTTCTAGTCACGTCAGGGTTCAGGATTTAGACATGCATGTTCTCTTTAACGATAGAATAGTCGACTGCGACTTCAATATGAAGATTTGGAAGCAGTTTGCAGGTTCATGTATTTTCTTATTTGTATTAATTCTCGTGACAATATGAGTTACGAGTTGAATATATAAATCACGCCTAATTATTCTTTTAGAACGTTCGCCATTTCTGGAGTAAAGAGAAAATCTCAATTTGTCTTAAAGGTACAACGCATTTGTAATGGAAGTTTTGGTATAAGCTGGTGTTAGTTGAGATTTTATAGTCAGAAGTATTAGACACGTCCAGGCCTTTGAGCACCGTTGTCCCAGAAGCACATTTAATATATGTCATCAACAGCGGATAGGCAACGCTGAAAAACAGGTAGACGTTTATTTGGTTCAGACAATAAATATTCCTCGTTAGCAAATTAACTAAGTCTCCAGCAATCGGGCCTGCATCGTCATTTTTTCTTACACGTAGTAGATTACTATTTTCTCAGATAATGGCAGGTCGGCATAAGACAAAATATGGACAGATTTTAAGATGGCAACAATTGTTAAAATCGATCGCAATCAAATTAGACAGTATAGAACCAGTTCATCAACTACGATGGTGTACTCGAAATTTTAACGTTGCAGGTCCCTATTAGAGTCATCTTATCTTAACCGTCGTGGCTTTGGTTCGCGGAGTTTAATGCGAGGTTGGGTCTTGCTTATAAAATGATACGTCGAAAGCCGGAAGGGCGAGTTTTGCCAAGATCCCTTTCCTTGAAGCTGACTGATTGGCTTTAATTCTTTGTTTTGTCATGTAACGAATCTTTTTATACTAGTACTATTCTTTCCAGTATTTTTTTTAAATTTATATTTTTTCCATCTCATAGTTATGTAGTCTTAAAGCAGCAGTCTTAAATTAATGCTGTTCTGCTGCTTAATAGGATTGTAAAGATGATTGAAACAGTATGGAATAGTGGAGAGATACTTTAGGTAACTAAATTAATTTACAGATTGTTGAGGTTGAAGTAAACACCAGTCCCATTGGATTTAACCAGTCGTCGAACAACATAACAAAACTACCGCCAGCTGCAACGCACTGACGCGTTTCGACCTTCCATGATCATCATCAGAGTACGACGGCAAACTGACTATCGAGGATCCAACCGCATTGAATATATATGGAAATCAAATTTAGATATGCGGCTCTCACCTCTAGCGGTCTCGCATACATTGAACTTGACTGGAAATGTCGGCTACACAATTTCTATGCAGTCACGAACATTAACTGTTTGCAGCTTTCGCCACATATACATATATAGGAAATACAATTTAACAATACTAAAAATCAAGTTTTAGAATTGTTACCACCACCCGCGCAATCAATTATTGTTAAATTGTTGAGGTGTCGCTAGTTTTATTTTTTTTTAAACTAGCATATAAGCATAAATATTCAAATAGTTGTGAGCTTCATATAAATACAATCTAACATTATATACATTTATGTATTATGTTTAGCACACCAAGTAACAAATTAGTTCAATTATGATCAGAAGGATAAACCAAAGTCAGCGTGAACTGAAAGTATAATCGCCTGCAAATTCGTTTAGTGCTTATTGGCGACTCATCTTTAGGAGCCGGTTTTACGCACTTTACCCACTATATATATATGTGTGGGTGAGGAATGTGGAAACCTGCAGTAATGAACCTAACAACATATAAATTCTTCGACAACGCGACTTATACGCTAACTCACACTGAATAATATATATAACAAGTCTGTACAGGATACACACACTATGGTTATTTTGTCAGTACCCGATGCCAAAATTTTAGTACCGAAAATGTACATGGTACTAACACTATGGTTGCCGAGTCTATACATGGTACCAACGTTATGGAATTCATTGTATGCTCTAGTCTACCGAAATTGACAATTACAACAACTTCTGAACATCTTCTATTCCAGTTAATCTATGCAAACCGGCCTTGATCGATATCAGTTATCAAAATTCGAGTTCATCATGACATCATTCAATTACATAAAACAGTTTGACACTGTGGCGGAGAAATTTTATATGCAATTTTGTATTAGGTGTTGCGCACCTAGTAACAAATAAGTTCAATTAGACCAGAAGGATAAACCAAAGAAAGCATGAACGGAAAGTATAATCTCGTGTACATTCGTAACCGGTAAGTACGAAACGAATGTGCATGAGATTATACTTTCCGTTCATGCTGTCCTTGGTTTATCCTTCTGGTCACAACTGAACTAATTTGTTACTTGGTTCGCAATACCTAAGACATGATTGAATATATATATGTGTGTGTGTGTGTGTGTTCTCCGCCACAAACAATATCTAACTGTTATATATTTAATTTAATGATGTCATGATTACCGCAAAATGTGATTAAGGATTTACTGGAGTAACAGGTGTTCAGAAATAGTTGTAGTTCTCAATTTTGGTAAACTATAGCATACAATGAAATCCATGATGTTGGTACCATGTTCCGACACGGCAACCATAATGTTAGTACCATGTAGGTTTTCGGGACTACAATGTTGGTATTGGGTACTGACACAATAGCCGTTGTGTTGGTATCCTTTGCGGACTTGGTATATATATTATATAGAGTGAGTTAGTTATGAAGTCGCATTGTCGAAGACTATGATGTTAGCTTCACTATTCCTACCGATGAGTCGCCAGTAAGCGCGAAACGAATGTGCATGAGATTATACTTTCCTTTCATGATAACTTTGGTTTATCCTTCTGATCATAATTGACCTTGTTTGGTACTAGTTGCGCAACACCTAATACATTATTGCGTACATATTAGTTCTCCTCCACAAGCAGTATCTAACTGTTCTATAGACATTTGTTAGTAAAATCTAAATTTGTGGTAAGGTAGCAAAGAATATTCCTTTAGTATATCGATCTCGACCATATTAGGAACTCTTCAAGTACTGTCCAGAATTGTGCAGCGGACGAGCTCAAACTCGGGGCATATTTTCTTCACATCCTCTGACTGCTGCAAAATACACACCATTTTGGTTGTATACCAAAATATGCTTTATGGTTAGACTTTACTTAATCTGGAGCCAAAATGGTATCTCTTTCGACATAAATATTCTGAAGAGCCACCCAAATCTGGCATTATGATACAGGCACAATACTTTCTGGTGAAGTGGTGTTGAATTGAACAAGAAACAAACTAGTATATAGCTGAAACTGGTATGATGTTCAGTAGGGTGGCGCAGTGGATAATCATACACCGAAACAAATTTACCCCGTCCGCTTCAAAATTTCAGACAGTAACCGAGAGTTTCCAATAAGGACAAGTCTGGCCTTCTTGATGAAATGGCTTTTTTACCTCATACAATGCTTAGTTTATACTGAAAATGTGTATTTAATGGGATTGGTGTTTATATCAAAATCTCAACCTTGATTTTAAAAATTATTATCACTACCAGCAAAACGAACGAGTTTGCGGAGATTATTATTAAGGAGTTTGCTAAACGTTTCTCTTAATACTGTTTCCATTTTCTACTACCTTACTAATTCAATTGAATATTTTACTTTATTATATTCTTTAATGATTTCGGCTTAATATGTCCAACACCTACTGTAGTCAATCGTTCAAAATTGCATGCCACCGTAGAAGTGCTGCAAAGTTAGATATGTTCACTTTGTCTAAGGTATATTGTCTCGAAAAGGGAAGATATTCTGCGACACATCGATCAATCAACCAATGAACAGCAGCTATTTAACAACTGATGTGCTAATACAATCTTAAGTCATTTTGTTAGTTTTAGTGATTGATCTTTTTATGTATTTTTGCTGTATTAGGATTTCAAAAAGGGAGAGAAAAACACTATTGTGTCTTCATACAACCGTAACTTTACTGGACGAAACGACGCGAACCCGGCCACACACGCGTTCGTCACTTCACCTGAAATTGTCACTGCTTTGGCGTTAGGTGGAGATTTGTCTTTCAATCCGTTGACTGATGAGCTTTCGACGCCAAATGGAAAGAAAGTGAAGCTTAATGCACCCACAGGTAGGCATCTTGCTGTAATTTGTTCTAAGCCTGAACTTCAGTTCGGTATGATACTCATTGATAATGCAAATACTTACTTGTGTATTTCCAGCTTCGATCCTTGGTCAATTTCTCTAATAGCTTACGTGTTTTATTCAGATTAGCCAATAAATGACACGTTTATTCTGTTCTCAGCAATATGATGTAACACGTTTTTTTGTACTAGGGTATTCGATGTTTCAAACGGCAAATTAGTAGATTTGAGTTGTGGTTGGTGACACTCTCTGTATTCAACGCCTTATTATATAATTATACAAATTGAACAAACACGCGAATTTTACAACTCTTTAATGTGATTTGCAATGCTAAGGTCACGGTAGAGGTAGCAGTTAAATAGCGTAAAGAAATTGGTTATCATTACTCTCTTACTCCAATTTACCAGTATCACATGTGCCCTATTGAGGTAAATAAGGTCGAACTTAGAACTTCAATTAAGTTTAGATTTGCGGATTGTCAGCGCATACCAATATTTAATCGTAAAACTATCATATTGATTAGAGAATCTTTGGAAATGCCGTGGAGAAACGATATTAGGTATTTTGTAGTATAATCATATTTTGCCTCATGATATGTGGTACTGTCTTTTGGTTTAAATGGATGGCTACCTGAATAGTAATTAGAAACCAACTTCAATAAAAGATTATGATATTCACTTGTTCATATAAAAAATTTATGTCATTTATTAATTGAACTTCCTGATTTTGGTTTAAAGAGCTACCTGTGTTAATATCCTTTATTTCCACATTTAATTATTTTTTCTCTGGTAAAATATTATCCTTCTTTCCAATTTCCTCTATGTAATTCGATATTTTTCATGTGAACGTTTTGAATTGACGCTTGCTTATTAACTTGGTATGGTACTTGTTATGTCAGTCTTTGAGTACTTATTGCATTTCATTTCAGTTTAATTTCAACATGAGAGAAATATTTGTGTCTATCGCCAAGTATTGTCTCAATCATTGCTTTTTTGATGTAATACTGTGTAGAAAATATAAATTTAGTTCAAAATGCAATATTTGCTTCTTTTGTGTGGTTTGTTTATATATTAATCTGATCGTATCATTGGAACGTGATGATATTACGAATAAACTAGCATGTGATTGACATTTTTCACACGTTTGGGAAAACACGTGCTTTTTTCATTTGTCCTCACATTAACATTTATCGCTAAATTTTCAAATCCTTGAAAGTTTGCATCCTAAGCAGCGTTATACATGCGTTATAAGCTGCTTGCCACATGTCGGGCCGTAGTTTGTCGTATCGGAAACAATAATATTAATCTTACGAAAGATGTCAAGTTTAAACCTCCTTGTCTCACATGAAGCTTCGAATTCGGTATTGCTGCGTTATAATCACAGCGCTAAATGAGCATTAACTTCATGAGAAAAAGCGAGCCAGATGTAGAGCCATGTTTAGAATTTTTAAGGTAATTGTAAAAAGACGATCCAAAATAAGATGCTCTAGGTAGATGGTTCTTATCAGCTTTGGGTTGTAAATTAATTATTTACGAGAAAACTCAATGTAGATAGTCTATTCCGCACTGCGAATGATTGATCTTGTGTTCTGCTTCAAGCTCGCCAATAACTTTTATTATTTTTAATTGCTTTGTGGAATAAAATAATAAATTCTTGAATTTTTTGTGTTATTCTTCTGTCAAGGCAGAATCCGTAAGTCAAACATTAATAAAGCAGGAACTCCAATAGTATTACCTGATGGCTATAAGGCTACACAAAGCGCTAGATCGAGTGTATGAATGGAATGATTTAAACGGGCTTACTCAGTTACTTTATATTTGTTACATTTTTTTCAAAACTGTTGGTTAATACGGAACGGAAGTAGATCGGCTGATATAATGGTCGAAATATGATACATTAAATTAAATAGCGCAAGGTCCTGCTAGATTTCGAGACGACCGCCACGTTTTCTCTTTCTTTTTACGCAGATGTTTGATTTAAATGTTTGGTATGGCGTACGTAGTAACATGTGTACTCAAATAGAAGCAGAAGGTTCGTATTAGTGATCAGCGCCTGTCGAACCACCACGAGTTGCTCCATCTTATTGCCGAACGGATTACTAGTATCTACGTATAAACAAATCTCAAGAAAAATAAATAAGTGTTTGAGATAATGAATATAGCTTAAGTACCTGAACTGTATTGTGGCTAAAACATTATTTCTCCTAATTCCTCTTTTACAGAAATATTTCGATTACCTGTGTCGGTATCCTCCATCAGTCCACATTTCATCATCATGCATAACCATAGAAAAGCCAAATGTGACTAATAAGCGAACATTGTAATTCGTATTGTTCATGGTTATATGTGGACTGTAAAAGAATGCTAGGTCGCCTATTCCTAGTGAGCCACAATTCATCACAAGTCTTAAGAAAAAAGTAATGAAGCAAATGTAAGATTTCATTCTACCATTTCATTTGTGCTACTGTCCGGTTACTCATATGATAGCTAAATGATTTTTCACCAGTTAGGCGTGCGTCGCGTATGTTTGTTTGTCTATACCTGTTGTGAATGGCCAATTTGGTTAAATAACAATGACGGAATTTAAATGTATACTGCATGCATTAGACTAATTGTTTACACTTACCATGCGAAATGGCATAATTAAAATTAAACTAAATACCTCCATGAAAAATTCACAGTATGGTAAGTGATAACACTAAAGATAGACACGTAATGCATGTCAAATTTCCTTCACGTCACTCGATTTATAGTAATAACCGGCTAATTTCATAACAACTACTGCTATGTCATTAGAATACGCACCTTGTCCCGTAGCCATAGAATATTCTGGCTTGGCGATGGGCGGGAATAAACTAGTCATCCCGGGGGTGGTTGCTTCAGTCTTGCTAGGTCTAATGGGACACAGCCATCATTTCGTTTCATGTGAAGCCTCGGGTTTGGTCTAACTGCGCAGCAACATTTTGGTGTTAAGTGGGTAGTGACAGAATGCAAGCAGGCGTGTCAGACGTGAATGACGGGTTTCGACTGAAAAAGAAATCTTTAGCTACTGGCATTTGGGCAGATAGTGCTCATCAGTCTTGGTTGGCAGACTATCTAGCTAATAATGACTTTTGTATATCTACCTAAGTAAGTCAACAATCACATGATGTTTACTTAGCCTTCCTCCAGGTTTTCACTATATCTCGTCATGAGCACAACCGAATCTCACAGTTAATTCTGCCAACTAATAAAATAAAGTTACGAATATGATTCTACTAGTAGCTTGCAACACGATTGCCACTGAGCTCGTATCGATGCCGTATTGTGTATGATTTCCAACCAAGATCAGGGGTACGTTCAAACTTGATTTGTAGTAGATATTTTTGTGTTAAAGTTTCTGTCATTCTGACAAAATTGTTACTAATGTTACCTTACGCTGTGTCTGTTCTGATTGTTTTTAGTTACGATCTGAATTAATCAATGTTTCTTTTACAGAAATAAGAATCGAAATATTTTAATCATGCATAGTACACTACACCATAGTGCAAGAACTCTTACTGAATGTTAAAGTAATTCATTACCAAAATATTGTTTTAGATTGACCACTGATCAAAATAGCGATAAGAAAGTATTGGTTATTCATTTAAGGAATCATGTATTGCTCGGTTGTGGATTACTATTACGTGGATCCAGTTGGCGTACTTGTTATAAACATCAATTCCATTTTATTTTGTCACACACGTAACATAACTTCTGACGGTTCTTATGTTATTGTGAACAAACGGTTGTGTATTTATCAAGTTAGCAAAATTTATTCAAATCAAATAACAGAAGCAGTAATAATTCAGTTTCTAAAAACTAAAATTTCATTGTTGCATGACCATGTATATTCATACCTATAGATAAATATGTCTAGAACCTAGAATCTAATATGTTCTGTAATGCTGCAACAAAATTAGAAATGATGCAATTCCAGCGATTTTTAATCCCTTGAGTCGTTTTGTTTTTTAGAAATTTGATTAAATTTTATGCAAACTATATTGCCACAGACATTTTAGAGGCAATTCACGCCACCCTGGTCACAATATTGCCAATATCGCATTTTAACACCAAAAACAGCCTACATATGTACCATAGATCACAAACCGTTCAACGCTTCATTTGTATTCAAGTTAATGCCTAATATTATATCAATGAGCCACAAGAACCTTAGTTTAAATGTTCACGGAATCTGATTTGCCGCTACTGTAAAATGACGTTTTAATGGAAAATTTGAATATTTGCGCTTGCCTTTGGTGTTTTATATAAGGGCTTCGTATGTACATAATAATTGCTTTCGAACTTTGTATTGTGTAGAACTGATAAATTCGTTAAATTGGCTGGGTGTGCCTTTTTCGAGCATGCGCTCGGAAATGGCTTATTTTTCTAAAGTTGCCACGTCTTTTCTTAATTAATTTCTGTGTAAATGCTGTTAAATTCTGTTGACCAGTTACTTTTGATACGCCCGTTGTATATGTCATTGTGAATACATGAAAAAATGTAGACTAAAGGAGTTGGAACGAATTGACATCCAACCTCTTGATTGCTTATGTGCTGTTAACTTTTTTATTTTGGAATCTTGACCTAGTGGTTCGATTTAACCACCATGCAATTATTGAGGCTGATTGGTCGCCTATAAATGGTAAGTTTAGGAAAAAAATTTTGGTATCATCTGCAATACGAATTGGACATTCTTTGATGTTGACATCTACGAACCGCACCGTACAGTTTGCATTAACAAAAGTATATTTATGTAGCCTACCTTTTCCTTAATCTTGTGATCAGAGTAGATCTTTCTGATTCTGTTTGATATATTGTAAATTAGATTTATTTTATGAGATTTTGTTAGATTACTGTCGCACTAGATGTATTGCCCAATGAAAGTAGATTTTCTATGTATTGCCATTTTCGAAGCACTATTCTTCCTAAGTAAGTCTGATGTCCAAGAAGTGAGAAGTGTTGTTTTTCTACCACAAGGATGAATTTAATGTCTGCATCGGTTTCTTTGGCTTGTTCGATGATTTCGGCTGTGACTAATGCATCTGGGATGAGCACTCGTAGATTATCTACATTCTATTTGTAAAGTATGCATTGGTAATTTGTGATGTTCAAGATCATTTGCTTTAGATGGTGCATGTATACCTCTGTCAGGCGAGACTCAACGCAGCTTCACGTAGCTACACCATTGACTGTCGAAAATATTTATCTTAAAATGTAAACTGGACATATTGTGTATGCTAATATTATTTCTGAACTCATTAGTGTCTATAGGAAAATTTTAATACTCATTCTTAATCAGATTCAACAAGATCGACTGTGTAATTTCTTTTAAATAAGGACGAAGCGTCAAGTAAGACTATTTTGTTTTCTTCGATGTTCGAAATGGTCCTTGCTGGTTTTTGAGTTTATGACATTTCCTCGTGGTTGCAATTGTTTGCAAAGAAATTTTGCTGGTTTATGTTGCGATGCGTTAATCCTTTACATAATGAGTTGTATCGAATGATCTAATGAGACTGTTTAGATCTGACGAATTTTTGGCTTTCTGTAAAGTCTTGTGGAGTTTGATCTGACTGGTTTCTCTTTTTGAATTTATTCTAAGCTTTGAACTGTACTCAGATGCTTTCATTTAAAATAAAACGTATATCTTGATTTTTGTCAAAAAAAGCATTTATTCTTGATACAATGCTTGTTAAGTCATCTTTCATAATTACATTATCTCTGATGTGACTAACATAGGCTACACGTTAGTTCCCTTGTTTGTTGGAAATATTTCGGCCCTGTTGGCCGCAGTCATCATCAGTCCATAAATCATCACAAGTGTAGAAAAACAAACTAATGAAGCAAGCGCGATATTTCCTCTAGTCACATCATTTATACTTCTGACTGACAGTTCACTAGATAGGTGCCTGCCACGTGTGTGTGTGTATCCACAACTGTTATGTTAATCCAACTAGTTGGAAATAAAGTGGATAAATATGAATTTTATATTTACATACTTAGAACATTTTGCTTTATTCTCACTATATGAAATGACGTAGTGAGGTCACCCTCACATTATAGAGTGGGAAGCCCAATTAATCTGATAAACTCTCCGTAAGCTCATGAGAAAACAGACAAACCATGCCCGTGTGAAATTTTGTTCAAACCACACAAATTGTCTTTGGCACTGGATTGTTTAATTGTCATACAAATAAATAGGCGGACGTCACACATGTGCATGAGTTTTTGTATACATAAATAAAAAAATCAATTAAATATTAATAATACACATATCCGTCCATCTAAATGAAACTGCGATCAATCGATATTTATTTACCCTTTGCACGCGTAAGCCTAATTATTTTATTCTTAACGCTTGAAATATTGTATTATCAGAGTAATCACAATAGATAGAGTGGAGGCGAGACACCAAAAGTTATATCCTAGTAATTGATCAAAAAAAAATAAATGACGTTAAGTCAAGAAAATTATTTAACGAAAGAATACGCAATGCTAGGAAAGAAGGTGAAAGTCCTTTAATAAGCGTTGAACTCGGTAAAGACCTTAAAAATAAACGGACTGTAAAAGAATGAAATTTAGAAGGACTGCATTTTCAATAATCTATTAACCAGTACTGAAATAATATGCCCACTAATAATCCCCTCTTAATCCGATATTCTTAATCTTTTACTGGAGTCTGCTTCTGATTCATACCACCGTCTTATTGTGCCATTAGTTAATGCTGTATTTAAAATCGGACCTAATGATTTTTTCACCATTGCTTCATTCTTAGTATCTACTCAAGATATAATTTCGATAGATTCTCTAATCAATCTCGTTTTACTGTTACAACTAAATATCACAAACAGTTTCAAACAGTTATACATATCCCGATGTTTCTAGGGGTTCAATTTTCCATTTTGGTCAGAGAGTGTAGTGTCCGGAATAATGGATTGTCTTAAAACGTTTCTTATATTGTATGTTAAAGCTATTGCGTTTACCTTCATGCTTAGTTTAGCATCCAGTAGTACCATGATCTCACAATATTCCTTCTCTCTATCAAATTTTATGTATCTTAAATTAGGATTAAATTAGCTTATAAAATCCATCATTGTTGCTTCTGTTAAATTAAGAAGTTAAAGGTTAGCCTTGAATATATCGAGATTCCTATTCTTTATATCTGTTATTGGAAGGTTTCTTATTGTTAATGATTTTATGATTCGGATTATCGCATGATACGGGTGATTTAATTTGAAATTAAGAAGGGTTCCCCAGTATCTGTTCTTCCTAAAAATATCTCTTCCTAATTTCTGTTCATTTCTAATTAAATTGGCATCCAAAAACGGTAACTCACCTGATGGCTCCGTTTCAAGAGTAAATTGAATTTTTTTCATTCGATTCGTTAAATGTAAGAAAATTACCATTTGACCTCACTAATGTTCCAGATCAATAATATGTCATCCAAGAACAGTAGATACAATTTAGGCTTCAGTGACGTCTTATCCAAAAGATTATTTTCCAAATAATTCTAATGGAACTAACAAAGGTTGCTCCTTTTGGATACCTATATCATTGTCTTCTAAATTTAAAAAGAGTAGTGGACATACATATACACATCTGCATAATGTATCCAATTGTCATTTTCCTTTCTAATATTAACGCCGAAGAAGTACCAGAGCTTCAGGTATCGGCATATATTTTGCATTTGTTAGTCTCAACACTGATCAGGCAATTTTGATAGATCCAGTTACCAATTTTTACATTATTTTAAGTTGTCTAGTTTGAATTTTCATTTATTATTTATGATCTTATTCATGGACACGCTGTAAGCATCGGCTAGGTGTGTAACAAATATTGATCCTTTATTTATTTAAATCAAGATAGCGATATTGATGTAAACTCTTGTTCCATTATTTACATACATATGTCAGTGTAAACTAAGCATTTTATAAAGTAGTAAAGGCAATTCATCAAGTAAATGGGTTTCGTCATTAGGAAATGATTAGATTATTGCTTCTGCTACAAAATTTTAATTAATTTATATATATATTCTTTATAATGTCCATGCCTTTTTAATTTAACACAGTATTCTTATAATTAGGAAAACACAAATAACAAAGTGGATAAAGGTAATCTATTTCGTGAATACTAATCATCTCTTATACAATCATACATATTTATACATTTTGGGTTTTCAATTGATAATGCTAGTGGTAACAAATCTGACTCGTTTTTACTTCTGTTTCTTGTTTTGGCTAGTTGGTGAGTGTGTATGCGTTTTGCATGTAAAGGTGTTTGCGCAACAAGGTGAAACGATCAACTATACTGGGAAAAATAGCACTTGTATATGTAACAGTGAACAATGCCCACAAATGGTTAATTCTCAAGCTATCAAAACAATAATGACAAGATATCAGACATCACTTCGCAATACTGCGAGAATGACCTTTACATGCAAACACGCATACACACAAGCACAAACGCATACACACTCACCAACTAGTCAAAACAAGAAACAGCAGTAAAAACGAGTCAGATTTGTTACCACTAGCATAATCAATTGAAAACCCAAAATGTATAAATATGTATGATTGTATAAGAGATGATTAGTATTCACAAAATAAATGGCCTTTATCCACTTTGTTATTTGTGTTTTCCTAATTATAAGAATATATATATATATATATATATATATATATATATATATATATATATGACAACATTTCATTTTTCTTGCCTCTGGAAATTTATGTATAAATATGGAATTGGATTATAATAACAAAATTTAAATATATATTTTTTCATTATAAACTGAACTGAGCATAAGGCTATACATGCAATTTTGTAACTGACCGATTGTTGCCAGAATTTCCGTGTCCGGGATTAGAGCACAGGTATTTGTTCAATCTCACATTTCACTCCCTAAGCCGACGAAGGCGCGCATTAGGAAATTTTAAGTTATATAACAATTTTTTGTTAGTCTTTCGTTCATTTGGAAATTTTTCGGTATAGCTTCCAGCCTAAGTATATAAATATCCATCTACAATTCGCCATTATAAAACAGGCACAATATCAACCTAATTAAATTGACTTTAATTATAAGGACATAGTTTGATTGCAAAAATGTTGCTAATATAAGCGAAAAATCATATTATATCAAAGAAAATTCAACAAGCAGTCGGTTTCGTAGTTATTCGACGCTTAGTGATTGCAAGATTTCGCGTAATCGGGATTGTGATCCTTCGCGTTTGGTTAAAAGTCTCGAAATTGACTTCCTATGTCACTGTAGCCACGCTTTTCACGCAATTTTCAGTTATATACTTAATTATATTGGTATATAACTGAGAATTGCGTAAAATTCTGAGCATCGTTGGTGAATGCGTTCAATTGAATTTTACTATTTTTATTTACCCTGCATACATTCAGGCGACACATTGCCAGCAAAGGGTTTTGATCCTGGCGCTAACACCTACCAAGCACCACCAGCTGATGGCACTAAATTAACGGTAGAAGTCAAGTCAGATAGTCAACGTCTTCAATTGTTAGAACCTTTCAGTCCGTGGGACGGAAAGGATCTGCTAAATATGCGTGTGCTGATCAAAATTAAAGGCAAGTGCACAACTGATCACATTTCGGCGGCCGGACAATGGCTCAAATTTCGTGGACATCTAGACAATATTTCAAATAACTTGTTTATCGGGTGAGATATGGTATATTGTTACCTTCAAACACGCGCTTGCTTGATTTGGATATGGTGTAGTCAAAATCACTGCTTGTTGTTATGACTCTTAGTCAAAAATTTTCGTCCTCTGAACTAGTCACAAGTTTAAGTTAATAAGACACACACATTATATCAACTAAAAAATTGGACAAGATGGAAAACGCAACTTATACAATCTTCAGTAGTAGCCATTATCACTGCGGCCAGGGATCGAACTTTGGAGTCATGAAATTCGTCTCCTATGGTACAGAAGCTGCGTGTTACATACAGGTTTCAACTTTATACTTAATTATGTTTTGTGATCAAACATTTTTTCAGATTTATACTTTCGAATATCATTTTTTAACAATCAACTATTTCCTATTTGTATTATAAGACGGGCAAAATGCCGCCAGTGTAAATGATCTAAAATTAAAGCATTGGAAAATATCCTATATATATATATATATATATATATATATATATATATATATATATATATAGTCGTTATAAACTAAACACTATGAGATAGGGCATGCAAGTATGCAACCATTCTTGCTGATGCAAGGCTTAACTTATTCTGATAATATATGCAAGTATTTATACTGCTGTAAATTTCGTTTATTTTAATTTCTTTGGAATTTCGACTTAAAGTGCCGTTAATGCAGAAAATGGTGAAATGAACAAAATAATGCATCGTCCTTCGGGTAACTGGGACACTGTGCCGGCTACCGCGCGAGCCTATAAAGCAGAAAGCGTTAATTGGGTTGCAATTGGTGACGAAAACTATGGCGAAGGTTCTAGTCGTGAGCATGCGGCTTTAGAGCCTCGCCACTTAGGAGGGCGTGCCATTATAACTAAAAGTTTTGCTCGTATTCACGGTAAGTTTTTGTTTTTAGAAACCTGTTGAACTGTGATCGTGTGACAAAGTTGTTAATGAAGTTTTGTTTGGGAATATTCTTGACTGTAAGGATATGAAATCTCTGGAATGTAATTTTTATCTATAAAAATTATGTAATGATTTAGCACATTCTTGGTGGAGTTGCCCTCTCATTTCGATGGAGGGAAATCGCGTTTTCCTGCATTACATGTCATAAAAAGTAGCCTCCATAATTTCACGAGGCATCCTTGAGGGTTAGTGATGTGAAATAGCAGATTTATAAATCTCACCTGATCAAAGCTAGTATATTTCAAGAGACAAGGATTGGAATTCGCGCCGCCTTTAGTGACTCACTGGGACCAGTATAGACAGCAGATAATCCACAGTGCATGTAAGCATCGAGCAAAAAATGATGCTCATAATTACGGTCAAACACACGGTTGAAACTCCTTTCGTCTTTTTAATGCGTGAGATAAAAAGCCAGCTTTTTGTGCTAAATGTATGCTATCATGCCACGACGGATTATTTCATAAGGAAGCTCTAAATTGCCACCTAACGTGCGTTACGTTCCCTGTATACCGCCTAATTATGTGTAATGTAATGCATTTCACACATGCTATCATTTATCTGGCTTCGAAGACTGTTCAGTTCTGTTGGAAATTGTCAATTGTGTCTTTAAGTCTTAAGCGGTGTTCGTGAATCCTTGTGTTTGCTTATTGAACTCCACGCTAGATCTATTATCTAAGAGAAATGGATGATAGTCAAAGATGCCCGTGGAAATGTCATTTATTTCTCCAATTTATCCCTAACCAAAATCTAGTCTGTGAAATATTGCAACGACGTGAGCCGTTCAAATGGTGCGGGACAAACTAACGTATTGAGGTTGGCCAACTTCAGTTAACTAGGCAACGATTTATCCTTTGTTCAAGACGCGAGAGCGAATCACGCTTGTTGTTGAATTTTAATAAATAAGCATTATCGCAGTAATTTAGCTATTGAAATTCGATAAAGTGTAACTAAGAAGCATAACCAGTAGCGTCTTGATCCTAGTAGATGGAAGCATTGAACAAATATGGCCTTTCCACTATCTGTACCAAAAAATTTTCATAGGGAGTCAATTGTTGCACAACTGATATAATATTAGAACCTGTCACGAACTGGACAACGGAAAATCGGCTGAGCTTGGCTAACAAGTTGGAAATTAGCGAACTGTATTCACTTCACATATGTTGCACATGTGCCTTCAATCTCTGATGCACGTCTGGTCAAATAATTTTGAACTCTTTATATGCCAATTATCACAAGCAGTTTGGATTGTGATAAATTTATGTAAGTATTATAATTATTAAAGCACATTATCTTGATGTGTTTGGCGAAAACCTGCCACGTGCTGTTATATTTTTCATCATCTAGGATATATTGGAGTTCAGAAGAGACTAATGTCAAAAGGGCCTGCAAGTATGCATTGCCACCATGTCTTCATAGAAACAATTTACAACTGTGTCAAAGAATAGCGTCATAATGACAATATAGTTATATTTTGATGGCTTTATCCCGACAAATTCGACAGGAAATAACTTACGCTTCACTGACGCTTACCTATAAGGAAAAAAAGAATATTGTAGTAATTACCAAGATAATCATTTTAAACAATATGGATTAAAGGACTACTGTTTAAAAGTGATGATGTGGTTCGAGTGAAGATATTTAGGTGCTAAGTAAAGCCGAGGCAACCGAGATCTCTATTCCGCACAATTTAGATTCAGTCAACTTTAAAACAATGCGACATAGAACATAGGGCCTCTGCGATTTTCATTGTATCTCGCAGTTAACTCTGTCCCATTGCGTCTAGTGATGACTACTAGGAATTTGCAACAAGAACGCTCTCGAGCTGGATTCGATGCCATACTGTGCACTTATATCAAATTCCCAAGAAACTCTATGAAATGTGGAGCCGGCTTCACCTCCAAAAGGAGTCAGCCGCAGTAAAGCTAAAGTAAAGCATACTGTGCAGGGTTTCAAACCAGGAACTGATGCGTACGTGGATCGCATTCTGGTAAACGAACTGTTTCTATGCTGAACAATGCAATTCTAGTAGACTTAAATATATTTAGTCATGTAGAAATTTGTCCATCTTCATTTCTACGCCAATCTGGCGTTGGTATAGAATATAACACTACTAGAAAATTGAATTGAGGGCATAGGCAAAAGGTGACCGAACCCGTGCAATTGACGGAGCTTTATTTGTCTGTCTGTCGCGAAGCACTTGATAATCCATACGAACATACGTCTGTGGGTGTCAGCGTTGCGCATCTGTCGTCGATAACATAATATGACAATTGTCCTCAAACAACGATGCTTGAAGTATGTATTAGGTGTTGCGAACCTAGTAACAAATTAGTTCAGTTGTAACCAGAAGGATAAACCAAATGCAGCATGAACGGAAAGTATAATCTCATGCACATTCGTTTCGTGCTTACTGGCGATTCATCAGAAGGAGCCGGTATTGCGCCCTTTAACCACTATATATTTTGGTCAAGAATGTGGGATAATAGGACCAAAATATATAGTGTTTAAAGGACGTAATACCGGCTCCTACTGATGAGTCGCCAGTAAGCACTAAACGAATGTGCGTGAGTTTATACTTTCCGTTCATGCTGCCTTTTTTTATCCTGGTCACAACGGAACTAATTTGTTACTAGGTTCGCAACACTTAATACATGCTTGCATATATATTAGTTCTCCGAAACAAACAGTATTTAATTATGCTTGGATGTCTGTAACCGTCTAAGATCTTGAACTCTGCACATACATTTTCATTTTATTCATTACCTGTAAGTCAGAATTAGATATTTTCTTTTAACCACAAATGGATAACGTTGGAGAATATAGTTATCATATTCACCTCGTCACTCAAATTGCCTATCTTATTGTAAATCTTCCAAGTATTTCTTTAACTCTTTAAAAGAACAAGTTGGAATAATTCTACTTCTTGTTGCGAACACTTTTCCATTTCGTCATTCGTTTGTCAGACGGATTCAATGTCAACTTTAAGATTCTTTTATTTGAATTCGCTTCTTTAGCTTTACACGGATTATTATAATCTGAGCTAGCAGGAGTTTGGCGCCTAGTTTCAAGAATCCCAACAGGCCTCTTTAAGATCCTTTGAATAGTTTTAAGGTAGCTTACAATATCACATGCATTCGTCCACAGTGTATGCGAATTTTCACCATCACAGACAGCTTAAATCGATTTTGAAAATATTCAAGTATTTGTTATAAAGACGGTTATTCGAGTGTTGTCAAATAAAAATTACTGTCCGTGTTGTTGGACAGCATTTATTGCATCAAACATAATATTTTCTTTTGTCCTTAGCTTATTTTTAGTCGTGCACTGATGGTGAACATGGACGGTCGAAACGCGTCAGTATTTATGACTGATGGTAGTTTGGAGATATTGCTCGGCGACTGGTACAATACAATGGTATTTGTGTTTACTTCAAGCTCGCAAACTTGTTTAAAAGAGTTGATTATACTTAAATTATCTATTTATATATATATATATATATATATATATATATATATATATAGTTATGGAAATACGAGTGTCTAGAATATCGTTGACGTAACGCTAGGTAACGGACCGGATACGTTGAATAAAGGCAACTTGAATTCCTTTCTTATCACTGCAAAGGGATAGAAGCATATATGTTATGAATATATATATATATATATATATATATATATATATATATATGCATTTGAGAATTGTTTGAATATTTGATTGTGCATAGTGATAGATTTATCCTAAATATCATCAGAAAATCGTACAATATTTTTCAATGAGCTGTACCCGTGTGGAAGTCTTCAGATTTAAGGGACCAGTAGGAGCCCGTCATTCAATGTAACTGATACGTTTCGCATTCGGAAATGCAAATGAAATAAGATATCACCGACCTACAAGCGTCTCTCAAGTATCCGCAATAATCTGTATGAAACATGACGTATTACTTATTTGAAAATAAATTGCTACTATGCACCGAAGCTCTACATATTTAAACCCTGATTTCTCGGTACATAGCTAAGCAATATTAGATATGATTTCTATTATATCGATGTATTGTTTTTATTTGACTGGCTTGTTTTTCTATTGAATGTCTAATTCTCGTCTATTGTCTGACAAGTCACATTGTTAAGGAGTTTTGGTGTGTCCCCTAACCCTAACACACTGACGCTCACATGCCAACTTGTGAAAAGTATCTTAATTAGAGGTTAAAGAATTTTGGCTTATATGCATATATTTATTATTTTAATTGCTTATTTACAAAATATTTTTCACCAGAAACCAATCTTAAAAAACAGGGTATGCTTCCGCTTACCTTTGTGAATCCCAGCGATTACGATCAGATTGCTCCAAGTGATACTATTTCACTTGTGAATCTGTCCAGCCTTGCGCCAAACCAGGTAAGTTTTCTGTTGTTTACAACATGAATTTGATTTCATGTTTCTTAAAAATATTATTTAGTAAATTTAATGCTTAAATTATTCATTTTGTCATTATTATAATTTTTATTCAAATCAAGGCCGCGATCTTGATGTATACACCAGTCCCATTTTATGCATATATTTGTCAGTAAATACTAATCATTACTTAACGTAGAAAAGGCAATTCGTCCAATAAATCGGATTCGTCCATATTGGAAATTCTTCGCGTATTGTCCAGAATTTACCGCGAACAAGGCTCGAATCTGAGCAGATCTGCTTCGGAGTCATGCTCTCATGATTGTATGGCAGAGAAACATCCGTTACTAACGGCTGTTGTATTGCTTCCCGTGACGATGATGATGATAAGGATATAGATTATATTGACCCACGCACTTGTCTCCAATAATGTACACATTTATGTATGTATGTTTTGATGTTTATGTCTTTGACGCGATATCGTGGAAAAAGCGATGGAAGCTATATTGCATGTTTGTATGTATGTATGTATGTATGTATGTATGTATGTATGTATATATCTATATATTTATCTGTGTATGTTTCTGGTTATGTATGCATGAATTTATTTATAAAAGTTTGAATGTATGTATGTATGTTGCATATATACATGTGTGTATGCATTTATGTATGTATCATGAGTGCATATAGTAATGTATATATGAATTTGTGTATGTAGATATTTATATATTTATATTTATGCAGGTATATGTATTTATCCTTGCATTTATGTGTATATCTCAGTATAAATTTATGTTTGTATGTATGCGTATATATATATATATATATATATATATATATATATATATATATATATATGACTGTATATATTCATGTATGCATTTTCCTATGAAATAGATTTGAATTTTTTCTGTAATTAGGTGTATTTTTCAGAAACTGGCAAGTTACTCACCAAAATAATTTCACTTGTAACACAAAGTTTTGAATACAACGATTTTGTCTTCCACTGGAATACAAATATTTTAAGTCCGCCATTTTACGATATGTTATGACTGATCTTATTCTGATTTTCTATACTTCCCCAACGTAGTGTTATTTTTAGCGCCTGTTAATAATATTGATTTTCTCTCTTAATAAACTTATTCTTACCATTTTTTTATTCCAGCCAGTAACTTGCCTTATCACGAAAGAGGACGGCTCCACGAAAACAATCAAGTTGGCGCACACGTTCAACTCAAATCAAATTGAGTGGTTTAAAGCGGGTAGTGCTCTTAACCGAATGAAGCAGATGCAAAAAATGTAGTTATGATACTGATACTCTATAGATGGTACGAAATTCTCATCTTATATAAATAATTTGACTTACCTGATTTGGTATTTGCATGTGTTTGCAGAGACATACTGGTTGTAATAAAACTAATAATCGCTAATTAGTTGTCTAATGTTTTATATATCAGTTGTGCACATTTACACCTTTGCTGATTTATTGAGTTAGCTAATCATCTGTTTTTCTTGATACGATGAAAATTTCAGAGCGATTACTAATCTAATAAAGACCCAATTGTAATTTAAACAATTATTAACCTACATATTATAATTATTGTTTTTTGAAATAACGTTGTCTTCTAAATTTTTTCATTGTTTTATACTTTCTGGAATATTCCTCAATTTTAGCCAAATCTGTAGTATAAAATAAAACAGTTTTTGACGTTTTCGTACTTTTTACTCCGAAATATTTTCTTAAATTCATAAAGATGTAATCCGCTATTAGAAAAACATTGGTTGCGGGAGCGGTGATAACAACTAACCCATTAATTACTTACATATGTCAGTATAAACTAAGAATTGTATAGTGTAGAAAAGGCAATTCATCCAGTAGACAGGTTTCGTCCTTATTGGAAACTCATCATGTACTGGCCAGAATTTGCCGCGGACAGGGCTCGAACCTGGGCACGTCTGCTTTGGAATCTGGTGCTCTAACTACTGAGCTACCCTGCCGCACACTACACTACACACATTTTTCGACACTATACAATTCTTAGTTTATACTGACATAAGTAAGAAATTAACGGGTCCGGTGCTTATATCAAGACCGCAACCTTTATCATAATAAAGGTATTCCGCAAGTTGAGTTGCAAAATCCGTTTCCGTTAATGTTTCATATATGTATAGGTAACCTATCTAAAGGAAAAGTACTTCAGATGCGGGCTACTTTCATTCTAAATAAATTAATTGGAGCTCAGTGGTTCAGAGGATCATTAGAATATACTGGTGATTTACTTGTGTGCACATGATATCGAATTCTAATTGTCGATTATTAAAAAAGGAGCTAATGTAACTAAATTATTATGAGCGCAGCATTCGAGAAACTAAATTTCCAACTCCAACATATTAACAAAGGAATTATTTACAGATAACGGCCTAACACTAGCAATACTGTTATTCTGAAGCTGCGTATTGTCGTGGATTTTGAGAAAAGTATATGCAGTAAGCATTGATGAATAGTGTTTAAGTTGGTCGAATTGACTGAATACGAATCGTTGCTGTTAAAATTTTTTGCAATATAAATCATTCTTTAAATCAAATTTGCGAGCTAAAAGAAAACACAAATCCCATTGTATGTAACCAGTCGCCGAACAACGTAGCAGAATTAACGCCAGTCGCACGCACTGATGCGTTTCGACCTTCACGATCACCATCATAGTACGATGATGATCATGGAGGGTCGAAACGCGTCGGTGCGTGCGACTGACGATTGTTCTGGTCTATTGTTCGACGACTGGTTAAATATAATGGGATTTTTGTTTACTTCACGCTCGAAAGCTTGATTTAAATAATTATTACCACTATCCGCGCAATCATTGAATTTTTAAAATAAACCAATTTCTATCAAATTGCTCATTTAGGAATGTCAACTCAATCCTAACTCATTTTTTTAAAATTAAACCGAACTGCACTTTTTAATAATAATAATACATTTATTTGGCATCAAAGGCCAACTGGCCCGACCATTGAGATAACAAATCAAGGGTAGGATATGTGGGGGTGAGTGGAAATTGTGACAACAAAGTATTTGATGGCAGGGGGTTTGGAAATGTTATCAAAAACGTCAAGATAGTTCCAATCTGGTAGAAAATAAATAGGAACAAAATTCCATTTGACTAGACAAGATCAATTGGAGAAAGTCCATGAATTGTCAGAGCTTCTAGGTAAAATAAAGATGGCGGATCGTAGGCAGACATCGGTCGATGGAGTCCATTGTCGTGGAGATTGAGTTGATGGAGCATAGCAAGGACATGGATGGAATCAGCCGGATTGAGAACGAGTTTGCACGGGTCGCAGGCATCCGTAGAACGAGGTTGTGATTGAAGGAAGGCCAGGGAAAGTCGATGTCCTGTTGGGTTATCGGTCCTCCGCTGAAACAAGAAAGAAAAGAATTGGATGAGGAAAACTTAGTAAAGGTATCCACTACGTGGATATGAGTAAGTCTGAATGGGTTGAGAAGAGGTATCAGTGAGTCAAGAAAGGATGAAGACAAGGAGAGTGCAAGTGGAAGATTAGAGAAGTTAAAGAATAGCCTGGGGAGAAGTAAATGCTATGGATTGAGAAGGAACCAGTTTCGTTTCCAATCGGTGGTATCGCAAAGAAGTTTGTTGAAGAAGTACTGATGGGCTGCCTTTTTGAATTCGTGCTGGGACTAGAGAGCTTTATATCTGTGGGAAAAGCGTTGAAAACATTGGTGGTTTTGGAGAAGAGATAGACTTTTTTTAAATATGGTGGGAATGTGATTAGCTTGGATATAAGAGTTACTAGAACGTGTGGCTGAAGTGGTGACTTGGGTGGGCAAAGTTGGAGAGTGGTAGGAAGTTGAGATCTTATGGATAAAAGAAGGCTCGAAGGTGACGTGCGAACCAAAGCGGAAGAAGGTTAGCCAGAAGTGAGCGTTCCTAATTTGGCATTTCGGGAAGACGCTTAAGAAATATGGAGGATACCTGTTTAATGGTATACGAGGAGGCGAGGGTGAAGGACAGTAGAATTCGCTGGCGTAGAAATGAGGGCAGAACGTAGACCTTGAATAATGTGAGTTGGAGAGTGGGGTTGTTAGTCTTAAAACAGATCAGACGGGCCCATTTGAAGAGTTTGGAAGTAGTGTGTGTAAGGTGTGGGGAGAAGTCTAGGGACTTAAGAGAAATGAATACCGAGATGTTTGGCCGAATCTATTATTTCTATGTCGAGGGTAGTTGGCAACCGGGATGAGGCAGAATGGATCAACCCGAGAGTCATTAAGCGAGTTTTGTTGGGATTTAGTTTGAGACCGATTCTGCTGAGTTTCAAGTGGAGCGAAGATAGGAACTCCGATATAAGGGTGAGGAAGAGGGTTGGATGTTTATTGGGGTTGCTGAATAAGATAACCATGCCATCCACATATTTGAACAAGCTTGAAAAGATTGTCTTCAACCTGTATGTGCGAGTGTAATGTTGAAGAGAATGCGACCAAGTACGGAGCCTGGGGAACACCGGATCGGTCATGGGTTGGCCTCCAGTGACTACTGCCAGCTTTACTGTCGCATATCGGTTCCGAAGATAACTGATAAGATTGAGAACGTTGCCGCAGATACCGCTTCTCATTAAAGGCAGATTCGATTGTTGAAAATGACAGCGAGTCAAAAAGCCTTGGATATCTAGGAAGAGAAGAATTTTGCTGAAGCCCTTTAGAAAGAAGAGTAGCAATGATCGAGAACACTAACTAAGTTGGTGGAGAAGATGAGCGGCCGTTCAAAAATCCATGTTGATCATCAAGGAGGTAGAAGTTTACATGAGACTTAATGAGAGGGTAGATTAGGTTGTATAAGATCCTGTCGAAGATTTTGGTGAAAGAAGGTACGATAGTAATGGGGCGGAGATCTTTTAAATGATGAGATCGAGGAAGTGCCATTTTGGGGATGGGAGAGATCGTCGAGCAAAGCCAGTCCGGGAAGATAGGTGGTTTCGAGACAATGATTAATAACATCTGCAATTAGAAGACGTTCCAGCCAAGCAGAGCAATCATGCTGACCGAGACACCGTATTGATCAAATTGGTGTTTTAGATTTAATGTCTTTAACTGCTTGGGCGACGGAAGCCGGAGAGACGTAGAACCAGCGTAGGTTCTCGGAGTCTCCGATTGTCTAACATCTCAACAGACAGTGGGAGTGGAAAATGAGTCGAGAAGGTGAGTCAGATAATCGTTAGCGAAACGGGGTCGTCTGACTGAGAGAAGTTAATATACGGGTTTTGGGCTTTTGCAACAATTGGTGTTTGATGATGACCAGCTTTGCCCAGGGTTAGGAGCTGGCGAATGCGATCTTTCGATGTGGAGCGCTTGTTTGTTGATAACCTTATTAATGTGTCCATCAATGCGTCTCAGAGCGAGGGCGCGGGCAGAGTGACAGAAGTGCGTAGACTAGAGCTGCGTGCTAGGTTGTCCCATGCTGTAAACAGAGTGTTCAACTTATTCGTCGAGTGCGTTTTGAATAAATTGGCGGAGTTGTAGTGGGAGGATAGGATGTTATGAACATGGAAAAGCACGAGGAGAGATTGTTTGGGAGAAAGGAGTCCTCCAGTTAACAGCGTCACAGAGTCGGCGGAACTCTTCCCAGTTGGTGAATCACTTGAACGAATGTGTGTCTTCTCGAGGTGAAGGATAAGAGGTAAGAGGAAGGATACCTGACGGTGATCAAGATGAGGAAGATCTCCGAGTGAACATCGGTCACCTCGTTGTTGGAGAGTACGCAATCCAGCTGGTTGGCCTCGGAGTCGGAAAGTGCACGAATTGATGTAGCAAGTTGTCCGCGAAGAGTCAGATCAGTGGGTGACTTTCCGAAGCTGGGTTATGCCAATTAGCCAAGGGGAGGTTGAGATCACCCACAACGATGTACCGATCGAATTGTAAAGAGAAAAAAGTAGAAAGTTGGGCCCTGAGTGTCGTCGATGGTGAGGGATTACGGGGTCTGAATGCCTGAGTAGATATGCTTTTGGTTATGAATTGGTAGCTGAAACGAGAAAAATTCCAATCCTTGAGTGTTCGATGTCGATAAGCGTTTGGGCATAAGAAGGATCGGACATAGGCGGCTGAACCACCCCCGCGACCGACAGTTCTGTCGCTACGAAGAACGTGTATCCGTGAATGAGGAAGAGATCGGCTGGTGGATGGAAGGGGGACAGCCAGGTCTCAACAAACAAATTTCTATCTCGTTAGAGGATAGAAAAGCTCGTAGATGATTGATTTACGGCATAAGTGATCTGCAATTGATGAGAATTGCGGAGAGTGCTCTAGAGAGGGATGGTTAGATCAGG
This sequence comes from Eudiplozoon nipponicum, assembly GCA_029291075.1. Classification (NCBI taxonomy): domain Eukaryota; kingdom Metazoa; phylum Platyhelminthes; class Monogenea; order Mazocraeidea; family Diplozoidae; genus Eudiplozoon; species Eudiplozoon nipponicum. Next base: position 29,650 of record JAQBSW010002360.1, read on the forward strand.
GAGAAGCGTGCGGAGGGCTTTTCCGCTGGCGGGCAGGACGAGATCTAGGGCTGATGAGGGTGAATGACCGCTCATTGACAAGGATGGAGTGGTCAGCATCGATGTGGTCTTTTGTCCCTCGTTTGTCAGGTGGGTGAGGTAGTTGGAGGGTTTGAAAGCAAAAGGGGGCGAGGTGGGCTCGAGGGGGCACTCTGAAGCTGCATTGATGGGGAGAGCGGGGACAGTGACTGATCAAGAGCTGAGACGCTGCAGTCCTGGTGGGGTCGACAATGGTTTCGATAGCCGGGAGTTGGGGTTGTTGGGGCTGGGTCGAAGTCGATTGGCCTTGGCAGACTTACGTTTGTTCGGTCT
>JAQBSW010002360.1:35000-105087 GCA_029291075.1 Eudiplozoon nipponicum
TATTTGAAATATTTCCGGCATTACACTCAGTGATAATATCAAGAACAAATTTGTTTATTGCAGCTAAAAGTGCGTTATTGTTAGACTGAGAAGAGGAAAGTGAATGAAAGAAAATCGAGTCGGAGTTGAAGGTGTCTGGAGTAGCCTGATTTCGCTTATCCGCTCTGCATGACTCCGCAGATAAGGCGACCGACTGTATACTTCGAGAGGGCCCATGCAGTTTGTAAACATTATATTTCGGATGGTTCATGGTTATATGCGGGTTGTAAAAGAAGACTAATTCCTAGTGGGGATAGTTTGTATTCAGAGTTTTCCTTCTCTTAGATTGCTTGCCAACCAAGTCTGCTGAGCACTATCTGCCCATATGTAGTGGCCAAAGTTTCAATCAGCAACAGAAAATCGCACTTCATGTCTGACATGCTTGCTTCCATTCCTTTACTACACATTTATCATTAAGTGTTACTGTGTTCACATGAAACTGGATGATGGCTAAGTCCAATAAGACCCAACAAGGTTCATGCTACCATTCCCGGGCAGACAAGCTCGTGGCCACTGGTGGCCAAGCCGGAATTTATATGACTATTGTAATTCTCTTACGGTGTGTACACGTGCAGCCAATAAATAGGCATACAGGTATGACACGCACTTATTTCGTGAAACAACAGATTTGCTTAAGAGATTTACGAATAAGTATAAATAAAACAGTTTAAACTAAATTTTACACTTGACTTAATAATTGTTCAGTTGTTTGTGGGATGAAATTACCAATGAAAAGGCATCTGAAACAGGAAGGCGAAATATCCTGAGTAAAAATAAAGACTGGATTCAAATACCTTATCAATGCCGCGTTTTGCGTACGCGGGTAGTAGCTGTACACGGGCAGTTACACAAAGATCCGATTTGTCACTATTTCCAATTTTGTTTTGTCTTTGATCGGGTTGACTCATTTTTACTTCAATTGGAAATGCGGTTCTATCATATCTTTGTTTACTGGCGACGTTTCGGTGCCTACTTTCCAGCACCATCATCAGGCAACACAACACTGATCACAATAGCAGATTTAAGCAAATGTGGTAACCTCGTTCCAAAACCATTCTATTTATATATATTTGACTCAACACTATTTTAATCATAGAATTTGTCTCAGTAACTAAACTCAATATATAACTTTTTATAATTAGCAGACCAATCATTACCTCACCTATACCTCATCTCATCTCGTATGCAGAATATTTTAGGGGAGAGAGACAGTATCGAACCTTTTGTTATTTGTTATAACTGTATTGCTACTATGTCACGGTAATCAAAATTTAAAAATGCTAAAACTAAAACCTTGACTATCATATACTGTATTTTATTTAAAGCCGGGAACTCTAATGTATATAATGGTGTGTGAGGTATTGCGCACATAGCAACAAACTAGTTCAAATATGGAGCAGCAAGTAACGTAGATGGATGGAGAGTGAATGTTATATCGACGCTTAGGTGAACGATTAAAGAGAGAAAGATAGAGATAGCCTGGACAACTAACGTTTTTCAAAAAAAACTAATCGTAAGCACAATGCGAAGTTAATCAACTATTGGAAATAATTGCATAAGAATATTTGCTGATATGACTAAAATACTTCATTACATATATATCTAAATATAATATCGTAAAACCTTTATATATATATATATATATATAAATAGAGAGAGAGAGAAAAAGGACCATTGATAATTTATTAAATATGAATAATTTCTATTCTTACTTTATATTTATTTATTACGTTAGTCACACCTTATATCAATATATAAAATACATGTCAATATGTATAAAAACATATATATGAATATAAGCAACAGTATGAGACCAACATCCCTAATCCTATATATATTTATATATATAAATATATATATATATATATATATATATATATACGTTTGCATATTTCAAATTATTATTTTATTCTTTTCTTACTGTTTTTATTTACCAATTAATCAAATTGTATATTTATTTATTCACACCTTATATAAATATATAAAATACATATAAATATGTATAAAAACATATATATATAAATATAAGCAACAGTGTGAGTCATATATATATATATATATATATATATATATATTATGTGTATAGAATAAACCTATCAATCTACCCATAGGCCTATCTATATATCCGTCTATCTATCACATTTTGGTTTCCTCTTAAAAGGATACATGGTAGCTATTAACCATGAATATCTTCTCTATGACTAACGTATTATACATTTATTAAGATATTCCTACCTTACATAAATATAGAAAATATAAGCGACAATGTAAGTCAAATGTGTCTTATCTAATGTTCTATCTACTAACCCTTGCTAAATCGGTATACCGTCTTTTGGAACATTTTTATTGAGAAAAATAAGTATATAGGAAATTGATATTGGTACAGATCATTCGCAACCAGTTTTCTATAAGCGAGGTTTTTTACTTAGGTTCCCACTTAATTCATGTTCCGCAGCCTCACGTTTTCTGACCATAGAAAATGCTTCATTAAATATTGGGCCCAATGATTTTTCTACCGATGTTACATTCATTACACCTTTTCCTGATTTTATTTCAATTGACTCTCTAATTAGTCTAGTTAATCTGTTGCGGTTGCATAACGCGATGCGTTTACATCCTTCCCAGTCTATTTCATGACCCGTTTCCTTCGAATGCCTAGCTAGGTCTGATCTTTGAATGTGTCCATATTTGCAGGCTGTCTTATGTTCACCTCTACGAACCTTTATAGGTCGCATGGTTTCGCCTATATACCTGAGATTACATTCTTTGCAAGGTATCGCATATACTCCTGATGTCTCGAGGGGTTCTACTCTTTCTTTTTGGTTAGGTAGTTTATTGCCTATAGTAAGCGATTGTCTTAAAACTGTTTTAATATTGTATTTAGCTGCTATTATTCTAATTTTCCTGCTCAATTTAGAATCAGGTAATACCATAATTTTGTGCTTATCCGGTTCCGTTTCCTTCTTTACTTTGTTTATTATATTATTTCGCTTATCCGCTCTGCATGACTCCGCAGATAAGGCGACCGACTGTATACTTCGAGAGGGCCCATGCAGTTTGTAAACATTATATTTCGGATGGTTCATGGTTATATGCGGGTTGTAAAAGAAGACTAATTCCTAGTGGGGATAGTTTGTATTCAGAGTTTTCCTTCTCTTAGATTGCTTGCCAACCAAGTCTGCTGAGCACTATCTGCCCATATGTAGTGGCCAAAGTTTCAATCAGCAACAGAAAATCGCACTTCATGTCTGACATGCTTGCTTCCATTCCTTTACTACACATTTATCATTAAGTGTTACTGTGTTCACATGAAACTGGATGATGGCTAAGTCCAATAAGACCCAACAAGGTTCATGCTACCATTCCCGGGCAGACAAGCTCGTGGCCACTGGTGGCCAAGCCGGAATTTATATGACTATTGTAATTCTCTTACGGTGTGTACACGTGCAGCCAATAAATAGGCATACAGGTATGACACGCACTTATTTCGTGAAACAACAGATTTGCTTAAGAGATTTACGAATAAGTATAAATAAAACAGTTTAAACTAAATTTTACACTTGACTTAATAATTGTTCAGTTGTTTGTGGGATGAAATTACCAATGAAAAGGCATCTGAAACAGGAAGGCGAAATATCCTGAGTAAAAATAAAGACTGGATTCAAATACCTTGTTTGGCACATATACTTGGCTCGTTCTGATGTCTAATTTTATCATTTTAGTGACATGTGGATATGAGGAATATTTCTGATTTATTGGTCTCCCCCCACACGAAAATATGACGCCGACCTCAGCAACGTCATTTCACATGGTGTGTATAAAATAAATAAGCACATGTGAATGGAAAATTAAAATTCAGCCACTCCAGTTTCACTTAGTTAGATGTACATAGCAATTATGGATGAATATACAGACGCACTGGTGACATGAAACTAACTATTTAGTTTATTTATAAAAATTGTGATGATGGATGAACTGAACAAGATGACCACAGAAGGCCATCGAAATACCTTCAAGAAAAAAAGAAACTGGAATTCTGCCAATATTAGTCAAAACGCAGGTCTGGTAATTTATCTATTCCTTGTCACACAACATGTTTCTTTTAACGCAATGTATATTTAATGTCTAGCAAAGTTGGAAACTGGCTAAACCGTCTATTAGTCTGTTCAGAAACAGACTTCAACCAACGTGGTGAGTGTAGCCTACGCTAAATACGAAGTAATGACTGGAACTGCAGAAAAATGATGCAACCGAATTTCCAAAAACTCCATTCGGGTTATTTAGTGATTTGAACCACATTTATGAACAAAGTGCAATTTTTTCCAGTTAGTCAATTTTCCATCGTGCTTTGTTCATGAACAAAGAGTGTCGAGACACACTACTGATGCATAACTGATATTAGTGCATCATGTTAGTACCATGTACCGACTTGGAAACCATATATATATATATATATATATATATATATATAAATATATATATATATATATAAATCAAGAGAGAGAGAAAGGATACCTAGTTACTATGGTATATTTGTCAAGGTAACTCACAGAAGTGAGGCAAATTAAGTTAACTTGTTCAGCTGTTACTTAAAAGAATGAAAGTAATTGCGAAACCGGATTTACCAATATTACCTGATCTGTGTTTGTCAAAACAGATCATGCAATTACTATCTAATACATATAATGGTATCTCTTGAAAGCTTCAAATCCATATCATAACTGCGTCTACTATTTTACTTATTAATTACTTATTTAGTTAACAAATAGAATATTTAAAAATCTACTTTATAGCACCACTGATACATGAGAGGCAGTGTGGTCTACTTTCTCTGTTTCACCTAATTTACTCTTATTACTTTATGTATAAATTGACACTTTAAATATTTATGCACCTCATAAACATGACCGCCAGTGCCCATGTATAACAAACCGAATAATATGAAACAGATGTATTAGTATTATTTTGCTATTAACGCTTCTTTCCGGTATAATTGTTCTGTTTTCTGGATCATCTAGGCTAATGTTAATATCTTCCTAACTCTATTTGTTAAAATTAAGCTCATTTTTGGCTCATATATTGTCGAAAAATGCAATAGAGTTGCAGTTACTTCTGTATATATATATATATATATATATATATATATATATATATATATATATATATATATATATATATATATATACAAAATGAATATGAGTAGTAATTAGCGATATAATCGATGTATTCAGTTTTAAACATATTTATCTGCAACTTTTTATCTAAATAAAACTCCGCATTTCCGCTTTCTTGTTCTTAAGCGTATCTAGTCATAGTCGATCCACAGGATTATTTATATGCGGCCCAATATGCTTTAACAACTTTTAGGGCTCACTAAAATGGCCAAAATTTGCGCACACTAACGCGCATCTTCCACTCTTCATCACCATCAAAGAAGAAACAGAAGCAACTGATTAAATTAAAACCACCAAACACGTATTAATTTTTATTTAATAATAGAACAACCGCCCTCAAATCAAGCACAGTATTCGGAATTAAATTCGAAAACAAATGATTCCTGTTTTACCAGTCAGACTGGTGGTAAAATCATTCCCAGTTATCTACGTAATCAAGTTTGGCTGCACATTTTACACGCGCTTAGGTGATGTGGATTATGTTTATTAATATTCGCGCAAAATGGCCCGTTTTATGAGATTCGTTATTGATAAATGTTTAGTGATAACAAATAAAGAATAAGCATTATCGTGTTGCAGAGTGCAGGCGTAGCCAGAGAACCTCGAGCCAACCAACAAATATCCTATTGCTCGCCATTAATTCCGAAATTTAGAAACGAAAAACGTCAAAAACAAGAACCGGAAACAGGCATAAATGCTTTGCTAAAAGCTTTAGATAGTTTTAACTACGCCAGTGACTACCTCGTGCTGTCTGAATCCTGCGTAGTAAATGCAAACACACGCATAGCGCACACAAAACACGCATATATTCAATTGAAAATATCTACAAAAAGAAACACAAATAATATGATAAAGGGAAGAACAGCCTAATGACATACGAATAGAAATAATTAAACAGCCACAGAACTCAACAAACTGTACTTTGCTTTTACAGACGTTTTATTCTAACAGCCGTGCGTTTATGAAAACAAGATTTGAATACAACAACATATATATGTATGTATATGTGTATATGTATATATATATATATATATGTATATATATATATATATATATATATATATATATATATATATATATATAACTATTTCAGCATTTTACTAAGTATGTCAACATAAACAAGGCAATGCAAAAGGAAGTAACTTAAAATAATTAAGTAGACGTTTTCGACAGTATTGGGTACCCATGAAGTGCTTGCCGGAATTTCCGTCACCAGGACTCGAAGTAGGACACCTTTGCTTCACAGCGTATTCACTGCGCCGTTCAAGTCGTGCAATACATGCAGATTTCAGTTACATACCAAATTTTGTTTTCCTATCTAACCAACCAAATATAATAAAATTAAGCGAAGTTTAATCCATGCTTTAAGTCTTAAAATAGTTTTTTTTAAATACCACGAGCATGAACTGAATCTATTAAAAGAAATATTCATGACATGTGATAATCCAAAATGAGTAATATCAAAGATCCTAAATGAGACGATAAAAATTTTGAATGTAAAATGCATCAAAGAAGCATAAAACGCAGTTTTAAAGGTACATTTTTATGGTGTTACGGGATTCTAAATTAAATAGCATATTAAAGACAAGGAGATAAACAAAACGTTAGAACAATATAGAAATGAACACTTCATTGCAACAGTTAGTTGCCGAAGCAGATGGAGAAGATTAAATCAATAAATACATCGGAAGTAAATAGGATACTTTACAGAGATTTCAATGTTAGGTATATAGGAGAAACAATCGACCTTAGAAAGGAACGTAAAGGAGAACACAGAACAGCATGAAAATATGGGGAAATTTAGAGATGCGATCTCAAATTGCAGTCATGGGAGACGAGCCATCGGATAGACTAGGGAGGCTGTAACGGATTCCGATATGCAATCGCAGTATATTAGCCAGTTTAATTATAAAAGCAAATTAGATGATTTCTGGTAGGAAGGTTATGAAGTTTCAGGCATAGAAAAGTATGTTAGGTGAAATATCTGTGAAGTCTTATTTATTGGCAGAAAACGTGCGATGTATATATATATATATATATATATATATATATATATATATATATATATATATAAACATCCTGTATTAAAATGCAAGAAGATAGGACTTTGAGTATGGCATGAACAACTGAGTGTGTAGGCCTACAAATACATTATAAGATTCAATTTCACACTTCTTAAAATTATAATTAATTTTACTTATGGTTATGGTTCTCCTTTCTATAACGAAAGCAATTAATTTTTATTTATTTTCTATTGAATTTATTCTTAATTTATTTATTTTTTCTTTTGGAAGAAGAGCCTTAATAATGCATAGTACTCTTTCCATGGGCAAAAATAAAAAGAAATTTTGTCAGATACAAAAACCTTTTCTTTAATATTTTCTTCTCAAGTATCTACAAATGAACATCTCTTTATATTTAAATTGAAAGGAAAATTGAGATAGAAATATGTAAACATGGAGAGAGTGTGAAATAAGGAAAATACAAATCAACTGCGTCACCTCCCGTTCAAGCTCAATGCCTGAACATACTTCTGCTTGCATAAATCCGGCTGTAATTTGTTTATCCATAAAGCTTCGTATATGGCTAACTCCCTTCTGTTACTGCATTTAGCAGTTATCTTGAATGCTACGTCTGGAGAACACACGTGGGAGGTTTCAACGATGTGTTGCGCAATCGTATACGTGTATTTACCATTTCATTTAAAACAGGCGTTTAAGTTGTAATGTTATCTAATTCGCGTAATTAACCGTCTGGTCAATCGGCCAACGTAAATTGATCGACAATTTGCGCACTTTTGTTGGTATATAATATTTGATGTCGACATTAGCGGCTATATCTATTTGATTGCTGGTAAAGGAGATTGTGCTATGTTAAATAACACTCATAGTTCAGCTACATTAAAATGCGTGTTAATGTAACTTTAAATTAATTCTGTGCTATTCGAGAAACTGCATCCTCCTTAAATGGGATGTTCAGGTAGACCGATATCTTTTCTGGTTTAAAATACGTGTTTCTATTTCCTTCCCCTTTTACTAATTGATTCAATTAATTGTCTGGGATAACCATTAGACATTAAATCGTTAATTGCTGTATTATATTCGCTGTCTTTTGAATCTTGACTAACCAACCTTTCGATTCTTGAAATGCAGCCACGAACTGTTGATAATTTATATTGAAACGGCACAAAACTGCTGTAATGCAAATACTGTACAGATCAGGTTGATTTATGGTAAATTGTTCTTTTTAATTTACCATTGGCACCTTACTTTAGTAGTAAATCTAAGAAAGGCAGACAATCATCTTTCTCGTGCTCTGACGTAAAACGGATATTCTTATGCGCTTTGTCGAAACTGATGCAGCGTTCAGTATTGCGAAATTTTTTTAAGAACAAGGAAAATATCATCCACTTACCGTACATATTGAGCACATTTACTTATGTCGATCCTTAATGATGTGTTCGCGAGATGCCCTAGAAAAATCTCAACCAACACTGGAGATAAGTAAGTACGTATTAGGTGTTGCAAACCTAGTAACAAATTAGTTCAGTTGTGACCAGAAGGATAAACCAAAGGCGGTATGAAGGGAAAGTATAATCTCATGCACATTCGTTTCGTGCTTACTGGCGACTCATCAGTAGGAGCCGGTATTACGCCTTTTAACCACTATATATTTTGGCCAAGAATGTGGGATAATAGGACGGTACAATATCCTAGACGAATGTGTAAACCTGTAATACTGAAGCTAATATCGTATAGTCTACGACACTGCGACTTCAACGCTAACTCACACTATATAATATATATGTATACCGAGTCTGTAAAGGATACTAACACTATGGCTATTGTGTTAGTAATTAATACCAACATTATTGTACCGAAAAGGTACATGTTACTAACACTATGGTTTCCGAGTCGGTACATGGTACCATCCTGATGGATATCAATTTGTGCTAAAGTTCACCGAAATTGAGAATTACAACAATTTCTGAACACCTGTTACTCCAGTAAATCTATACACCCTGGCCTTGATCGATATCAGTTATCACATTTCGCGGTAAGCATGACATCATTCAATTCAATATATAACAGTTAAATACTGTTTGTTGCGGAGAACCAATATATATGCAAGTATGTATTAGGTGTTGCGAACCTAGTAACAAATTAGTTCAGTTGTGACCAGAATAATAAACCAAAGGCAGTATGAACGGAAAGTATAAACTCATGCACATTCGTTTCGTGCTTACTGGCGACTCATCAGTAGGATCCGGTAATACGCCATTTAACCACTGTGTATTTGGGTGAATAATGTGGGATAATAGGACGGTATAATTTCCTAGACGAATGTGTAATGGGGAGATAAGGGTCTCCCCATTGCCACACCATTCGTCTATTTATAGATGCTTCCATTCAAACGGAACAGTACGTCTTTCGTGCATAATAATATAAGCTTGCCTAGAGTGTGACCTGGCACCGAGGATGGTAATATGTCGTGTTCTACCGCTTTGAGTATAATGTCAATGATTTCATCAATTGAAACATTTGTAAACAATGACATATCAGCAAAAGATACCATAATCTTGTTTTTTTAACATTTATATCTTGCATTTTGTTTACAAACACAAAATAATCGGCAACCAAATAATTGTCTATTAGTTTGCGCAATGGTTGCCAGTATACCGGACTAACCAGTTAGCAAATGCGTAAGGAACGAAGAATTGACCATTGATAAACTTGGCCTCATGGGGACAACATTTGTTTGGTGAGCCACACATTATTGATGTAGATGATCCAACTGAGCGGAGCTTCTATGCAGTGGAATCATCAATTTAACCAGGTCTACTAAGATCTTAATTTCATTTATTACATTTACGCTCCATGTTGTCTTTTCATCCTGATTTATCGTCTAGAGTCGTGAATTTTGCATTGTCGGCTACGTTTTCCATCATCTTTTGTAGATGATCTAATTTGTCCATTATAAAAGAAATGGTCTTGTCAACATCAGCGCGTAGTATTTTGATGTTTTGCATTCATGTTGATATATTTAAGAACATTTAAATGTTGATTTATCAATGCATGCTGTTCTGTGCATTTGAACGATTTCAAATTTGAAGCCTAGCCAACTAAATTAGCCTTGAACCAATTTTTATAATCAATACTTACAGGTTATAAGTTGGTTGTTTGTTCAAATAGAAATTCAAATACAGCCTCAAAATCAACATGGCATTTATTATAAAGATGTATTCCATAGTTTCGGCCCATAGATAGTGCCTCCATTTTGTGCTTATCGATTGGTATTTTTGATAAGTTAAGCAATGGGGTTGGTGTTTACTTCAAGCTCGCAAACTTGATTTAAAGCAAAGTTAAGCACGCGTTTATCTATATTGGTTGATATTAAATCACGCAAAACTGAAGGTTTCGTATCATTTTTAAAATTTCTTCAATGTTCTTGTTTGGTCTTTCGTCATAACAGATGGTAAAACACCAGAAATCTCATTCTTGAAAAAGACATAGTTCATCGAATACACAAGATACGCACCCGATTCTTGCCCGTAACACTGCTTATCTTCCTTTAATTGCTCAATTTTTGAATAGCCACCAACCTTGTAAGATTTCTTCCGGTTGACCCATGGATTTTATATATATATATATATATATATATATATATATATATATATATATATATATATATATCCTCAAAGAGTCAGCCGCAGTAAAGTAAATATATATATATATATATATATATATATATATATATATATATATATATATAACTCTATATATATATACATAATATTCAACACCGATGAAGCTAATTAAACAAATAACATTTAAATTATTTGGCATTCACGTCATGCCGCCGCTATGGAACACACTCCTTTTAACCAATTTTAGATTAAGCTTTCCATTCTCTTTTGCCTCATTCTTGTTGTGCGAAATAAGCTTTAACGTCCCTGGTCCACATTTTCTCAGTGAATATTAAGGGACCAAATTCCGCGTGCCAGTAAGATGATAATGCGTTATGTATATTTCTATGTAATTTGAACTGTGAAGTAGTTAGTAAATTATAATTACCTGACATTACAGTGATCTCAGAACACCAAGGAAATTTCAATAGATCAGCGAAAACGTACAGGTAATCAAATTTAACTGAAGGCACACATGAAATTGACGCACAATTATCTAGGGAAAATTTGCTATTTTTAATATATCTGGCAGGAAGTATTAATGAGGTCTTTAAAACGAAAGTTATTATTTTTATTATTACCTGTCAATTTTGTGGTACCATAAACGTAACGTTGAAAAAATTGCCTTGAAAGCGGCCTCTAAGAAATACTTATGAAAATATGACCAGTGGCCTTATATAATTTTTTACGCACCGAATGGATCCTGTTAATTAATCAATTCACTGTCACGTAAAAAATTCTTTTAAAATGTTTTCTGTTTAAACATGCTTCATTTGGGCAGTTATTAATTCTGCATTCAACATATAGATTGCCAAGAAAGGTTCAGTCTTCATCTTAAAGTCGGACACAATGCGAAGATTGGGAAGTAAAAATACTGTACTAAAATACACAGTTATTGTTGGTTGACAATAAACTTTGTGAAATATGGATTAAAAAATGGATTTTCAAAAAAAATTTCAGCGTTTCGACAACTCCTTGATGGTAGTCATGAAAATTTGTGTACTTGGGGAATATGTCATTTTTCTTCATAATCGATGACTAATTTCGTAGCGTTTGCGTTGTATACGTAATAACGAATTAAAAGAGAATTTATCACATATATGCTCAATAAAAACTTTCAGTGTTTAATTGAATATGCATTCACTTTAAAATAACATCGCATCCCTTCATTAAGTACATATCTGAGAAAATCTATGTTGCGGAGAATTAATATAAATGCAAATTTGTTTTAGGTGTGGTGAACCTAGTAACCAATTAGTTCATATATTACCAAAAGGATAAACCGAAGTCAGCGTAAACGTAAACCCTAATCTCGTGCGCATCCGTTTTGTGTTTACTGGCAACTCATCAGTAGAAGCCAGTATTACGCCCTTTACCCACTATATATTTGAGTGAGGAATGTGTTGAAATGGGAAGCTGCAATCAAATGAATAACAATATGATACTGTTTGTTGCTGTTGTTGTTGGCTTTAAAGTCGCATTGTCGAAGACTATATATGAAGTTAGCTCCACTACTGCTGGTATACACAGTCGTATAAGAGATTGTATCCTCCATTTAACCCACATTCCTCACCCAAATATATAGTAGGTAGAAGGCGTGATACCGGCTCCTACTGATTAGTCGCCAGTAAGAACGAAACGAATGTGCACGAGATTATACTTTCCGTTCATACTGTCTGGTTTATCCATCAGTTCATGTTTGATCTAATTTGTTACTGGGTGCTCAATAAGTAATACACAAGTTCATATTTTGTCCATTTGGCAATCACGTAATCTGATTCAATAAATATTTTTTACGATTGCAAATGACGATGTTAGTCATTGACATGTTCTATAACGTAGATTAAAAAAATTAATCAGTCTTTGGTCTCAGTACATCATGGATCCATTTTGGCGGCTACAGAGTTTGGGTTCCGTGTTCAATTCGTGCTAGTGGTCCTTTTGACTATTATCAGTTTAAAAAATGTATATAATACGGACTGAGAAAATGGATTTTTTGAGGTGGAGTCATGCAGAAAAGAAAGAAGATCCTGAAAATACTGCACGTGGAAATGACTCTATGTTCAAAAATATGACTTAATAAATTGTACTAATCTTGAAGTAAACATCAATCCCATTGTATTTAGCAAGATGTCGAAAAACAGCAAAATATCGTTAGTCACGCGCACTGAATGGTTTCGACCTTTCATGATCGTCATCGGAGTACGAAGACAAACTTACTAGACGCGTCAGTGCGTGTGACTTACGGTAGTTTTGCTATGTTGTTCAACGACTAGTTGTATAAAATGGGATTGGTGTTTACTTCAAACTCGTCAACTTGATTTAAACAATAGTTACCACTAAGCGCGCAATCATTGATTGTTTCATTATATTATATATATAAATATATATATACATGGCGGATGTAGAAAAAAGTTAATGTTCGTGACTGCATAGAAATTGTGCAGCCGACATTTCCAGTCACGTACAATGTATGCAAGACTGTTAGATGTGAATGTCACAAATCTAATTTCGCTTTCTCTATACATGTATTGCGGTTTGATCCTCGCTAGTCAGTTTGTCGTCGTACTCTGATGATGATCAGGGAAAGTCAAAACGTGTCAGTGCTAATTTTGCTTTGTGGTTCCACGACTTTTTAAATTTAATGGAACTGGTGTCTACTTCAAGCTCGCAAACATGATTTAAAGAATCGACTTAGATACAAGGCAGCTGAAACTATAATTAAGCTTTTTTCTGAATGTTCTAATAGATTATTGAAATTGTGGATTCTTTGTTCACAGAACTGTGCCGAATGGCTTTTATTTTCTATGTGTTATTTCGGTCGAATTTTTGCCTCAGTCCTATACATGTCTTACTATTTGTCTCTGAAAATTTTAATAAAAAATTCACTCTTTTAAAATAAATAAATTGGTTGAATAATGATTATTAAAGAAGTACCTAATCATTGTTTTACATAAAAATTCTTTAAATCAAGTTTGCGAACTTGAAGTAAACACCAATCCCATTATATTTAACTAGTCGTCGAACAAAATAAAACTACCGCCACACGTATGTTGTTCGACGACGGGTTAAATACAATGGGATTGGTGTTTACTTCAAGCTCGCAAACTTGATTTAAAGAATTTTTACCACCACCCGCGTAATCAATTATTGTTTAATTGTATTATATAAAAAATTTCTGCTTCCGGTCCAGATTTTTAATCGAAAATTTATTTTATTTTCCGTGTTATTTCATCTGTCCATCTAATTACATCATTAAACTTCGGTAATTTACGTTTCCATGTGTGGATTGTAGAAAATTACCATTAATAGTTTATTTTCATATAATGAAGACCTCGATATAGCTTTTTTAACGTTGTACTGAATTATAATTTCTGCTTCACTTAATGAAATAGGAAAAGTAATTCGTCCTTCATGTAATCATACATGCATTTATGTAGGAAATTTTAAATATCATCGGTCAGACTAAATATATAACAGGTGAGAAATAATCTGGCCTGGTTTCCATACCAAACCAAGAGAAAATGCTTTCTTTTAATGGATTTATTTACTATCCAAACCATTTATCTAGATGTACAGTTAATAATTTTAGTTTAGTTGACTTTTTTCTAACAATAACTAGAGCTTACAATAATTCAATCTGGATTTATCACAAACAATGAGCTGCCAAATAGCCATCAAACAGAAGAAAAACAACACCGGGAGAGCTTGTTCGCTAGATGTATGGTTCAGACGTATACTTGGTCGCTTTCTGAAGCTACCAGACTAAGAGGAACATTTTGATTACATTTCAGACGGATGAAGTGCTCTTCATGAATTACCCTCGTCAAGACTATAATTCGGTGAAGGTGTTCAAATTTAACCTGTATAGTGTGTGTATAGACAATGTCCGTTGCCATTCAGTCAAAGTTATTTATGGCCTACATCAATTATAAAGGCGTTCACCGCTGCGAATATCCTGTAAAACAAAAGTTTTCAAGCTATTAGAAATTTTTAAATGCATTTTCGTGATGTTGCTAACACAATTCGGAAACCGAAATGTATTTATCTGGAAAGTTGACAATTGTTTCCGAATTATGTGTTAGAACAACGGTTTAATAAATAAATCTCTCTTTCCCTCTTCCTCTCTGTCTTTTTTGCTTGGTTCTTGTCCGGCATTTTTTGTGCATATTAATCCAATTATACGCGTAAGATTTTGCAAAGTTTTATTGATTATCGCTCGTGCTAATGCGAAAAACATTTTATTAAACTTTGTAGCCTAATTAGAAGAATTTATGTGTAACAATGATCTCATTCGTATTTGATATTGATGGGTAAAAGTGTGTACGATGCATGAATTGAAATAACCTTTCTAAACAAAATAATTATCAAATAATAATTGTCCCGATATCTGTCGAGTACATTACGCTTTCTAGTGTATAAAAATTGAATATTTCAGAATCGGGCTAAAACTTTATCTTATCTCTTGTTACTTTTCCTTTAGGAATCATTAAATCCATCAGCTTTTAATAATAAAAAACTACTTAAACTAATAGGTGTTTTTGTGGTCGTACGAACGCACTAACCTCATAAGTTTAGCACTCCAATAATTTAAATTCAAAAGAGGGGAAATAAATATGATATTTTGTAATTACACGCATGTTTTCATAGTTGGATTAGTTTAAGCCTTTAAGAGAATTTGTTTATAACACTCGTACTTATTTTTGAGACGTAACACAAATAGCAGTATTTTGACACCAAAAGCACACGTATCTTGTTAACCAACTTTACGTCGTGCGTTTGTAGGTATTGAAGCTTAGTTGGCTGATCGAAGCGACTGCCGTGAAGGCTTGACTAGACCTTTCACGTTCGTATTTCCAAATAAAGCCCTGTTGTGGGCTAATTCGTGGTGGTAGGTTACGCACAGCGTCTATTGTGTTAACTTTGCCTGCGCCACAGCTTGTATTTGGTCTTTGAGTTTCGATATTGTAGATTCAATTTTTAGATGCAGATATGATGATTTTGCTGTGAATAATAATTATCCCCACAATTACCAAGACCAGTAATAAATCATATCCATAACTGGACCGAGTGTAATACGTGTATATATGTAATGCAATGTGTCAGGTTTATATATTCACTACAATAAACATGATTAGTTTACATTTCAATCAATCAGAGACCTGCATATACTTAAGTTATGTGTTCAAACGTGACCTTACCAAATTTACTGCATATTAGAACAAATATGAAGAAACAAATCAACTTTCATTTTCTACATTTTACACTGCTTAGTTTATACTGACAATTTTACGAATATAATGGGATAGTTGTTTATATGAATATGGCAAAATAGATTAAAATATTTGATATCCCTGGCTGTAAAGCCAATCAACATTTAACTTTCAGATATGATTTATTAAATTATGTATGCACTTAAGGGATGAGGTGTTTATATCAAGTTCGCAACCTTGATTATAGTAAATGTCAACACAGCCCACGCAACCAATGTTCTTTTAATTATATAAATATTCATTTCAATAGCACTTCCCCATCTAATGTTGTGACTATTCAGTAATGACAGATTTGGAATGGCTAGTTGGAACTTTGGATCTAAATGGATGTCATATAAGCTCCACATAAAAAACCAACTCAGTTACATTAGTTAGTATATGATTGAAAATTGTGTGTAGTGTGCGGCAGGTTGGCTCAGTGTTTAGAGCACCAGACTCCGAAGCACTGTACGCGGCAAATTCTGGCTAGTATATGATGAGTGACCAATAAGGACGAAACCGGTCTACTGAATGAATTGCCTATTCTACACTATACAATACTACGTTTAAACCGACAAAGGTATGAACTTAACTGTTCAGCTGTTTATATCAAGGTCGCAACCTTGATTATAGTAAATGTCATCAACGCCCGCGAAAACAATGTTCGTTTAATTATAAAAAGCTAGTTTGTGGTCATGAGGAAAATAGTAGGCCCTTTTAATCAATCTCAAGTAGAAAATTTATTGTCATTTATACGTACAGATGTGCCTCGACCTTCAGTGTGCAACACCAGACTACGCATAGATAGACTGATTTACGAAGATCAAATCTCAATGTTAGAACATCCGAAATGTGACTATCACCGGTAATAGTTTCATATTTATTACAATTAATTGACATTTCGAGTGAAAATTCTCTTGGACACTAAATACAATTTATAAAATCTATTTGGAGTAAGAAGTATATCTATGATTTTAATACATCATACTTCCATTGCGATTAACTCCACGTTGGTCCGTTTTCTGTCGTGCAATGATTATACAAGTAAGCAATCCTTGATTGCGCGGGTGGTTGTAAAAATTCTATAAAGCAAGTTTGTGAGCCTGCAGTAAAAACCAATTCTATTTTAGTTAAACAGTCGTTGAAATATATACGATTACGTGTGAATGACAGTAGTTTTGCTTAGTTGTTCGACGACTGGTTAAATGCAATGGAATTGGTATTTACTTCAAACTCGCAAAATTAATTTAGAGAAATACTATAATGATAACAATTCAAGGTCATAGCGCGTATGGGTGCCCACTTAAATAAGTATGTATTAGGTGTTGCGAACCTAGTAACAAATTAGTTCAGTTGTGACCAGAAGGATAAACCAAAGGTAGCATGAACGGAAAGTATAATCTCATGCACATTCGTTTCGTGCTTACTGGCGACTCATCAGTAGGAGCCGGTATTACGCCCTTTAACCACTATATATTTGGTAGAAGAATGTGGAATAATAGGACGGTACAATCACCTAGACGAATGTGTAAACCTGTAATAGTGAAGCTAACATAATCTAAAGTCAACGACAATGCGACTTCAATGCTAACTCACACTATATAATATATATACCGAGTCTGTAAAGGATACTAACACTATGGCTATTGTGTTAGTAACTGATACCTTTTTGAAGTCGATTGCGTGACTTCGATGATGTTAGCTATCACTATTACAGGTTTACACGAGTCGGTACTAGGAGACCGTACCGTCCCATTATTCCACATTCTTCTACCAAATATATAGTGGTTAAAGGGCGTAATACCGGCTCCTACTGATGAGTCGCCAGTAAGCACGAAACGAATGTGCATGAGATTATACTTTCCGTTCATGCTGCCTTTGGTTTATCCTTCTGGTCACAACTGAAGTAATTTGTTACTAGGTTCGCAACACCTAATACATACTTGCATATATATTAGTTCTTCGCAACAAACAGTATTTAACTGCCCACTTATATGTATTTTAGTAATTCTTGCCCATACGCACATACACACACACACACACACATATATATATATATATATATATATATATATATATATATATATATATATATATATATATATATAAGTAAACACGAATCCATGAAAATACAAGTTGATGTCTGAGTGCATATTTTTTTAAATTTACAAATGGAACTTACATAAATAGTTTCGTTTATGCATATAAGCAAGCATAAATAAGTGCGTGCATACTTCAAGGAATGTGCAGAATCTGTCGTGGACGGAATATGAACCTGAACACATTTGATTCAAAGTCAGTGATTTCGTTATTGGAAGCAATATACAGATATATATTTTTTGGATGGCCTTTCCTCCATGGAAAATCTCAATGGAAATTCTTAATACCTGAAGTATCAACTAACCAACTCCGATCTGTCATTATACACCACACATTATGCCACTCGGTGAAATTATATTGATTTGAAGTCTATTAATTAGGTGTTTGTTTTAGTTTATATTGCAATTTTCATCAAGTAGGGAGGGGAATTCATCTAGTAGACCGGTTTCGTCTTTATTGAGAACTTTTAAATTACCTTTTTCCGTTGACAGAATACGACAAGAAAATATATATCTCTATATGGCTTCCAATTACGTGTAGAATGTGGCAGGATTGTCGCGCTGGAAGAAATCACGGATTTCAAAGCAAATGTGTCCAGGTTCAAATTCCGTCCGCAGCAAATTCTGGACAGTCCTTGAAGTTTGCACGTGCATACTTTTGCTTACTTAAATGCATAAATGAAACTATCTATGTAAGTTCCATGTGTAAATTCAAAAAAATATTTACGACTGTACGTCTTTGTATATATGCACTCAGACATCAACTTATATATATATATATATATATATATATATATATGTGTATATATATATATATGTGTGTGTGTGTGTGTGCGTGTGTATGTATGTATGGGCAAGAATTACTAAACTACATTTAAGTGCACACTCATACGCGCTTCGACCTTGAATTGTTATCATCATAGTATTTCTCTAAATTAAGTTTGCGAGTCAGTGGTTAGAGCACCAGATTCGGAAGCAGACGTGCCCAGGTTCGAGTCCTGTCCGCGGCAAATTCTGGCCAGTACTTGATGAGTTCCCAATAAGGACGAAACCGGTCTACTGGATGAATTGCCTTTTCTACACTATACAATTCTTAGTTTATACTGACATGTAAGTAATTAATGGGTCAGGTGTTTATATCAAGACCGCAACCTTGATTATAATAATTGTTATCACCACCCGCACAACCAATGTTCGTTTAACAGAGCAAAATTACTGTCATTCACACGTAATCGTATATATTTCAACGACTGGTTAACTAAAATAGGATTGGTTTTTACTTCAAGCTCACAAACTTGATTTATAGAATTTTTACAACCACCCGCGCAATCAAGGATTGTTTACTTGTATCATCATAGCACGACGGAAAACGGACCAACGTGGAGTTAATCGCAATGTAAGTATTATTGATTGAAATCATTAATACACCTGTTATCCCAAATAGATTTTATAAATTGTATTTAGTGTCCAAGAGAATTTTCACTCGAAATGTCAATTAATTGTAATAAATATGAAACTATTACCGGTGATAGTCACATTTCGAATGTTCTAACATTGAGATTTGATCTTCGTAAATCAGTCTTTCTATGCGTGCCCCGATTTTGTGCAATGAAGATCGACACACGTTTGTTCGTATAAATGACAGTAAATTTGCTACTTGAGATTGTTTAAAAGGGCCTATTTTTGCCTCATGACCACAAGCTAGTCGCCAGTAAGCACGAAGCGAATATATATGAGATTCTACTTTCCGTTCATGCTCTCTTTGTTTAATCCTACTGGTCACAACTGAACTAATTTGTTACCAGGTTCGCAACACCTAATACATACTTTAATACATCATGTCTGAAAGGTAAATGTTGATTCGCTGCACAGCCGGTAATATCAAATATTTAAACCAAGGTTGCCATTTTTATCTCATCCTATTAGAAGTTAAAATTACCCAACCTAGATCTCTCATCAGACGGCGGATTCCATGATACTAAAGGGAATTGTATTAAAATGGGGTCGAATTCTTGATTCTATTTGGAATTAAACCTCATATTAATATAATTTCCCTTAGTTTCATGGATTCCGCAGTCTAATGAAAGATCTAGGGTGGGTAATTTGAATTTCTGATAGTAAAATATTACTAATTAGTTCCAATTGAAGGAAATACTATTCCGAAACTATACTTATTTCTATGATTTCAAATTGCATGTAGTACACGACACGGGTGTCGCAGTGAATAGAATCACAGACTACGAAGCAAATATGCTATGGTTTGTATCCGTTGCGCAGAAAATCATTAACAGTGCTTGAAGAGTGCCCGATAAGGGCATAAATGGTATAATGGACGAATTTTAATTGCTGCCTTGTGAAATAATGAGTTTATGTGAACAATATATATTTAATAAAATCCTAAGATTAGACTTTAAATCAATATAATTTCCCCATGTGGCATGGCGTCTGTTGTGTAATGTTTGATCAGGGGTGGTTAATGGAAATTTAATGTATTATCAGTTACCGAAAAGTTTTTGCCATAAGAAAAGGCTAATCAGAAGATATATTTAGGTAAGTGACTTAAAATTACGTGTAGTGTGTGCCACGGGTGGCACAGTGGATTGAGTTACAGACTCCGAAGTGAATGTGTCCAGGTTCCTATGTCTCCTAGGTATATTCTGAACAGTACTTGAAGTGTTCCCAATAAATGTATACTCGGTATAGTGGATAAATCACCTTTGATACTTAATGCAATAATGAGTTAAATTTGACAATATACATACATTTAACATCCTTCCATTATAAAGTTTATATACTGTTTGTTGCGAAGACCTAATATATATGCAATTGTGTATTAGGTGTTGCGCACCTAGTAAAAAAATTTGTTAAAATAGAAATTAAATCAATGTAAGCTCCCAAGTATCATAGTGTTTTTTTTTCAAATGAGACTACGGCGGTGGTTATTTATATTTTTCTCTATTAATGCATTCCAAATTAGTTCCACCTGAAGATAAGGCCTACCAGAATATATAGGTGGGGATATGACTTCAGATTGCGTGTAATATTGGCAGTGTATAGAGTGTCAAATACCGAAACAAATGTAAAAAGTTTTGTAACTTGTCCACGGAAAATTCTGGACCATATTTGCTTAGTTCCATTAAAGACTAAACCTGTATACCGGATGCATCTCCTTTGCAACCTGATGCAATGTAGTGTTAAAATTAGCATTATACACGAAATCAACATCCCACTATTAGACTCCAAATCAATATTATATCCCCAAGTGACATGATGTCTGTTGTATAATAACAGTTTTGGAGTTATTGATTAGAACTTCAGGCATTAATAGATTTCTAATGGGCTTCACCCGCATGAAAAGCAAACAAATAATATAAGTTTGTGTTGCTCACCTAGTAACAAATTACTTCACATATAACCAGAAGAATAAACCAAAGTCAGCATGAACGGAAGGTATAATCTCATGGGAACATTCGTTTCGTGCTTACTGATGATTCATTAGTAGGCGCCGGTATTTCGCCATATATCAACTTTTTGTATTTTGGGTGACTATGGTTTACTTTTCTGGTGTTATTTGAACTAATTTGTTATTAGGGGCACAACAGCTAATACACAATAGCCTTCAAATAATTCTTTGCATTCATGGTCTTCGCAACAAAGTGTATCTAACTGATAAATATAAGTTGAAATTTGGTCACAAATTACGAACCTAATACGGCAAGTCTGGTGCAGTGTGGAGATTCACAGACTCCGAAATTCTTCCGTGGCAAATTGTTGACAGTACAAAATTAAATCAAAATGAAGATGAAAAAAATATATACGTGTTTCTAAATTGGTATCTTAAACTTTATTGCCGATATTTGTCTCCCTTTTATGAACTAATGATGCCAGTTGAAGTTCAAAAGGATAGCTATTAATCTATTTACAATATTCTTTCCGGTTGATTTATATATGTGAATTATTATGACTTTCGCTTAGCATAACAATTCAAAGTTATGAACTCAATATTTTGCGGTGTGTAAGCATTCAGGTTATCAATGCCGCGTTTTGCGTACGCGGGTAATAGCTGTACACGGGCAGTTACACAAAGATCCGATTTGTCACTATTTCCAATTTTGTTTTGTCTTTGATCGGGTTGACTCATTTTTACTTCAATTGGAAATGCGGTTCTATCACATCTTTGTTTACTGGCGACGTTTCGATGCCTACTTTCCAGCACCATCATCAGGCAACACAACACTGATCACAATAGCAGATTTAAGCAAATGTGGTAACCTCGTTCCAAAACCATTCTATTTATATAGTATTTGACTCAACACTATTTTAATCATAGAATTTGTCTCAGTAACTAAACTCAATATATAACTTTTTATAATTAGCAGACCAATCATTACCTCACCTATACCTCATCTCATCTCGTATGCAGAATATTTTAGGGGAGAGAGACAGTATCGAACCTTTTGTTATTTGTTATAACTGTATTGCTACTATGTCACGGTAATCAAAATTTAAAAATGCTAAAACTAAAACCTTGACTATCATATACTGTATTTTATTTAAAGCCGGGAACTCTAATGTATACAATGGTGTGTGAGGTATTGCGCACATAGCAACAAATTAGTTCAAATATGGAGCAGCAAGTAACGTAGATGGATGGAGAGTGAATGTTATATGGATATATGATAATTCAAAGTTAATACTTTTTGTTGAAAAGTTAACGTTTTGCAGAAGATAGCCTTATTTTGACATGTTCTTTGATAACGAGAAACAACAATGGTAAGTTCAATTAGAGTAAAGCAATTAAAAAAGCTAAACGTGCTATAATTGGGTTTATTTAAAATTTTCCATTTTTTTGAAACAGGCGGATAATTAGAAATGAACATTAATCTCATTCAAGTTGCGCGATTAATTGATGATAAACCAGTCGGGCGTAAGAAATGCATGCATTACCAGTTAACGATATCAGCTTTCAATTCTTAATGCGATAACAAAATGGTGAAAGATAGAGATTAAACAGTTAATCAAAAAAGCTAAGCAACCAACCAAATAAAGCGTCCAATTTAAAATAATTCTCTGTTTTGGTAGGATTTGCGTTCTAATGGCATTGAAAAGTTTATTTATTAGCATTATGAAAAATTCAGTGTCGAACGCCTGTTTTCCGTCACCTTATATCTTTTAAGTGTTTCATAATTCAAGCGTTATTATGATAGTTACAACTATAAGGCGAGTAATTTAAAAATTCGAGCTTGAACACATGCGACTAACACGATTTTGCAAAAAATTTCAGGTATTGAATTTATATTGATAATTAATCAGATTTCGGTGATAGTCATTCCATTAAATTTATTCTAAATGACATGTTATTTGCATTTCATTTCCATCTCGAAATACATTGAATATGTTCCTTTACAACCTTCATACAATATATGCAAATTGTAGGTTTTATCTGGTTTCGCACTAGGAAATTTCGCCATCTAAGCCCTTTTAGTTTTAAGTCCACGCAGGTATGCTTCAGGGCAAAAACATGATTTTTCCAACTTTCCTTTAAAGAACACCGTTGTATTTCTCATCTCCCCTCCATAGCTCGGTATCACAATTTGAATTTACTTGTAGGAGTGGACTACCAATGTCGTAAAATTGCTGAAATTTCGCTCACCTTTTCCGGACTAATCTTTGGAGTTGGCGACACTTTCACTCTCACAGTTTACACGGAAATAATGCGTATTCTGACGATTCGTCCGGAAAAGAAGACCCGAAACTTCATAAATTCTACGATATCGCGAACCGGCTCAAATAAGTGAATTAATGTTTCAATATATTATATTTGTACCATACTTCCTGGAAAACTATTTAGATGGGTTAAGATGGATTGTTGGCTCCTTCTGCTGAATAGCTAATAAGCTAGAATCCCATAAGTCAGTTGGATCGCAAATTACTTTCATGCTGACTTTTACATGTCCTACTTGTTCCATAAGAACTAACTTATTACTAGGTCTGGCATATCTTATATATTAAGCAGACTATAGTGATGCAATAAGCAATCTATATAATTAAAGGAACATTGGTTGCGCGAGCGGTGATAACAATTACTATAATCAAGATTGCGAGCTCGACATAAACACCTGACACAAAAAAAATAATTCTACAGTGTAGAAAAGGAAAATTATCCAGTAGACCGGTTTCCTTCTTATCGAGAACTCATCACCTACTCGACAGAATTTGCTGCCGACACAGTTCGAACCTGGGCATGTATGTTTCAGAATCTGTTGCTCCAACTACTCAGCCAAACTGCCAAACTAAGTTATTATATAACTCAAAATTTTATGTAGCGTGCGGAAGGGTGGCTCAATGGTTAGAGCACGAGATTCCGAAGCAGACTTGCCCGAGTTCGAGCACTGTCTGCGGCAAATTCTGGCAAGTAGGTGAAGAGTTCTCAATAAGTACCAACCTGGTCTACTGGATGAATGGCCTTTACTACGCTATACAATTCTTATTTTATATTGACAAATTTATGTACTTAATGGTTGGGGTTCTCAATCTTGATTTTAGTAATAAGCAATCTCGTTACACAGTTAATCTGACAGTGGGCATTTCGAAAACGATTTATGATAAATGCCACAGCCTGCTATTAAACCACACAACAGTTACACTATGCGAAATATGTTTCTCAATTACCATGAGATCTGAACTCTAATTAATACATTTAAAGAAGTCGAAAAATCCTCATTTATTTTGAAAGATGGTTTTAATTGCGGACCTGGATTAATTGAAATTACCTGATCTGTTTTTGACTAACGCAGCTTTCATTGTTCCAGTAGTTTTCTTTTTGTTAAACTTGTGAAACAAAATTCCGAAATATTTTGCAAAAAGAAAACTACTGGAACAATGAAAGCTTCGTTAGTCAAAACGCAGATCAGGTAAACTTCTCATGTATTTATTTGTCTTTATAACAAATGATCAGCAGTAGCATGATGAAGGGGCCTAAAGAAAGGGCAGATAACATTTTCCGCTGAATAGAATAATGGATATTCTAATTGATATGTTTGTCACAACACATATCAGGTAATTATGTAATAGCAAGTATCGCAACAATTTACTTCTTTTAAACGAATTGGATATTTTAAATTATTAGATGTATATGGAAACCCTAAATAACGCTGTTTCTTTAAAACAGTTATTAAATGATGTTTTTGAATACGTTTGCAAGATTTGTCTGAAAACTTTCATTATTCAGATGTACAGCGTTCTCGTTAGGATTGGTTGTGGATATCTATTTCCAGTTCTGAATTCGTAACTTTACGTGAAGCGTGCTTGACATGACTGTATGTTATTAGTCACGTGTCAGACTGTAAGGAGCACTCTGATCGCACTGATTTTCGAGGTTTTCACACAATCAGCTAAGAAAGGTAGGAGTACTAGTGCGAATACAACCACCTCTGCAAAATGTGACAACCACGCTAGTCCCCAATTTTTTTGCAGCGTACATCTGTCTATAACAACCGTGATCAAGTGAGAGATATGGAATGGGTCGGAGATAAAAGACTGGTTTTTAAGCGACTCCCCTGGTGAATTCGTGTTAGTTTGGGTGTCATTACCGATGGAACTTTGGATTGTCCTCTAAAATAAAAAAAATGTAATGGAAGAAATCCCATTCAATTCCATTTATTTTTTATGTATGAATCAGCCTAGGAGGAAAGGGGAAAATATGATTATCTTCATACGAAATAGGGCAGTTTTTTCACATCATATTTTTATGACAGGCTTTGGGTAAGATTTTTTGAGAAATATGTAAATACAGTATTTGAAAATGGAATGCTTGCATTATACTTGTCACTTTACAATGTGTGCATGTTATATTCAGCTATAGTTTACCTGACAGGTTTATATGAAGCAACTACACCAAGGTAGCCTCTATATAATAAAACTTCGGTTTTTACATCTCCGACAACGGATTAGCTCTATTTTAAAATAGGTCGATTGGAGAATGCAATCGGAGCACATTGGTCGCTGAGAGCACTGACGCAATTCACAATGAAAGAAATTTCCTTTGGAAAGTCTGACGTATTTTTCTATTATATCATAGTTAATCTAGTCGAGAAGAATTGGTCTTTGAAGGCACCAAAACTTCTGTGAACGAAATATGTAATAAGCCATGCGATTGCAATTGAAAAACGTATCTGCACATTATGGTATTTGCTTTAAGACTTCCTTTTTATCTTCGCTAGCAAAACAAATTTCATATACGTTGCCATATAAACAATAAATAACGTCAAATAAACTTTAACTGCAACACGGGAAGTTGAGAACGGTGAAATGGTAACAGTGAGGTTGCAGGATGAAAGAAATGCGGACTAATGACTTCGCCAGATTGTTGAAAATGATGCCTGAGTGGTGGTAAACTGTGTTTTGCTGCAAACATCTACTAAGTCAATGTCAACACGACAGAATTAGCAACAATTTATGCTGAGCAATAACGTCATTATCAACCTGTTCCGACCTATTCTCTAATTGTAGTATCTTTCTTCTCCTCTGCTTTAAAAACCTACCACCCAGTTTTGTTGGCAAAGCTTTATGTGCAATGAATTGTTGTGGATTTCCTGTTTAACTTTAAATGGGCAATTATGTATAGGTTGTAAGTTGAAATTGCACTTCAACCGTTGAAATGACAAAGGAGAAAATTGAAGTGCGCTCACAACAGCCAAAGGCTGTCAGTTTAATTTGCACTAAATCTCATTAGCTCTCCCGTGTTCTATTTTTTTCATACTTACAACACATAGCTCTATCTCTCTCGTTCTTAATCTTATACTCGCGCAATCATCTCTATCTGTCTTTCGTTTCTTATAAATCATTTTATACCGTTTATCATGTCTTTATTAATGTGTGCAAACAGGCATGAAATATAAACGGACAAACAGCCGCGATAGAATACAAATCATCAGTGGGCTGTTTAAACAACCAAAATTAAAATATAAAATAAATAAACAAACAAAGGTGCAGACCGTGTATTAAGCAAAAATCAACGTAGATTGCATTTTTATGTCAACATAGCCTGTCATATAATTGGCATACCAGACTAATTAGAAGATTACTGTCCAAGTTATTGGCAAAAAATCATCAAAGGCACTCCGTTTTTTAAGGCAATGCACGTTATAAAACAAAATAAAATTGATTCATAACAAATTTGCATCTGTGTCCAGGAGCACTACTAGAAGTCTAACTGGTTGGCGGCATTTGGCTTATATGCAAAAGGCTCTCCTATGTAATGATTACATTGGACTTATCACGCATTATTTGGTCGCTACCGCCGGTCAGCGGACCCAGAAATCAATAAAACCTAGTATGATAAAAAATTCAAGCTTTTGAGATTTAAAGGTGAGAATGTAAATCCGCACCAATAGAAATTATACCTGCAATCAGTACTAAATATATGAAATACAGCAAAGAGCTTTATTAACTTTGATTACCAGTTTTTACCAAGAAGCCATGCTAATCATAACTGTCAATATAAATGACCAATAAACCCTACAGTCATCCTTTGATTGGCAACCCCACATTTAAGCAACTGATGATAGCTCAATTAGTGGTAAAATATTATATACATACATATATATGTATATATATATATACATATATATATGTATATATATATATATATATATATATATATATATATATATATATACATGCTTGTTAATTGAGCAAGCATATATTGCGCTGGTGTTAATCACCATGCATTTCAACTGTTATGAATTGAAAAAATCCATAAACTTCTTCATTAACAATTCTTTAAATCATGTTTGCTAGCTTGAAGAAAACACAAATCCCGTTGTATTTAACCAGTCGTCGAAGAACATAACAAAACTACCGCCAGTCGCAACGTATTGATGCGTTTCGACCTTCCATGATCATCATCAGAATACGACGGAAAACTGACTAGCGATGATCAAACCACATTGCATATATATGGAAAGCAAAGTTAGATATGCGGCTCTCACCTCTAGTAGTCTTGCATACATTGTACGTGACTGGAAATGTCGGCTGCGCAATTTCTATGCAGTCACAACAATTAATAGTTGGAACATTGTAGTAATGATCACTGAGCTTGGATTTTTGCTAATAGGAAAACTCATCAGATGTTTTATTTGGAATCGAAACAACGACACGACACTTAAGGTTTAATCTCTTTGCACAATGAGCCATCATAGCACGGCGGCAAACTGACTAACGAGAGTCAAACCGCAATGCATATGCAAAGTATGGAAAACAAGATATGCGGCTCTCAGTCCTATTAATCTCGTTACACAATTTCTTTGCAGTAACGAAATAATTTTTTTTACAGCTGGCGCCACATGCAAATAGGTTACATATTTAGTCGATGAGTTGGGTGTAGATAAAAATTCTATAAATCACGTGTGCCAGCTTGAAAGAAACAATAATTCTATTGTGTCTAACCAACCAAACAAAATAACATCTGAAGTCAATCAAAATATTATCGCTTTACGAACTTCCATAATGCTCTTCAGAGTACAACGGCAAACTGACTGCCGGCGATCAGAATGCAGTCCATAATTTAGGTATGGAAAATCAGATATGTGAATCTAATCCATAATACTCTACCATCAAAGTTACTTTTTCAATTGTGTATAAGGTGTTCGCACCTATTAATAAATTAGATAAAAATGAATAAATGAAAGTCAGCATGAACGAACGGTAGAATCTCATTTGCACATTCCTCCAGTGCTTCCTGGTGACTCATCAGTACGTCTCAATATTTCATCCTATACACATTAGATATTTGGGTGAAGAATATAGGATAATTGTACGATAAATCGCCTATAGGAATTTGTATACCATCGGTACTGGAGCTTACTTCATATATGTTCGATAATATATAAGATATACCGAGCCTGTAAAGTGTACCATAACTGTAGTTGCCTAGTCAGTAAAGAGTAACAACACTATGGTTGCCGAGTAGTGCATGGTTCCAACGCAGTAGATTACAAGATATGGAAATTTAACCAAATTTGAGAATTACAACTATGTTTGAAAACATGTTACTGCAGCAAATCAAAACACTCTGGCATTTTATCGATAACATTTATCACTTTTCGTGGTAATCATGACATCTGTCAATTAACTATATAACAGTAAAAGTGTGACTGTTGAGGAGATCTAATATATATGCAATTGTATATTAAGTATTGTTTGAAATAGGACCAGAAGGATAAACCAAAGTCAGCATAAACGGAAGGTATAATTCCATGTGCACACTCATTTCGTCCTTACTAGCGACTGACAAGAAGGAGCCGAAATTGCGTACTATATCCACTATATATCAAGTATTACTGTTTGTTGCGAAGAATAAATATATATGCAATCATGTATTAGGTGTTGCGAACCTAGTAACAAATTAGTTCATTTGTGACCAGAAGGATAAACTAAAGACAGCACGAACGGAAAGAATAATCTCATGCACATACGTTTCGTGCTTTCTGGCGACTCATCAGTAGGAGTCGGTATTACGCCCTTTAACCACTATATATTTTGGTGAGGAATGTGGGATAATAGGTCAATGATATCCATCATATTGGTACCATGTACCGACTCGGAAATCATAGTGTTAATACCATGTACCTTTTCGATACTATAATGTTGGTATCGGTTACTGACACAATAGCCATAGTGTTAGTATCCTTTACAGACTCGGTATATATATATATATATATATATATATATATATATATATATATATATATATATATATTATAGCGTGGAAGTCGCAATTTCGGGATGAGAATGGTTGGGGTTGGCATTCACTTATATGTAGTGGTTAAAGGATGTAATACCGGCTCCTACTGATGAGTCGTCAGAAAGCAGGAAACGAATGTGCATGAGTTTATACTTTCCGTTCATAATATCTCCTATACGGAAGTGTATATGAGCAGTATTGTGTTTAACTTCATATGAAGTCTTCGCCAATGTGGCTTCAAAGCGAACGAGGTCAACTGAACCAACAATATGGTTTCGTATTCCGTGCATGGTACCATCAAATTGGTTACTGAGTATGTAAAGGGCATCATCAAAATGAATTCCAAATTTCAACAAAATTGGAAGTCACATCTACCTCTAAACACTGTTGCTGCAGGAAATCCATGCACTCTGGTCTTTATCGCAATCAGTTATCAATTTACGCGGTGGTCATGAAATCATAAAATTAAATATCTCATAGTTAAATACAGTTTGTTGCGGAGAACATTTCTTTATCCTTCTTGTCCTATTTTAATAAAATTGTTATTATGTGCGCAAATTGAATACACAGTTGCATATAAACAGTGTCTAATGCTATATTTTTAATTGAATGATGTGATGATTACCGCTAATAGTGATATCTAATATCGATAAAAGCCAGAGTCTATGGATTTGCTGAAGTAACATTTTTTCAGAAGTAGGTCTGACTATTATTTTTTGATGAAAATTAGCATACCTTAATATTCAATGTGTTGGTATTATTTACCGACTCGGAATCTATAGTTTCGTAGCATGTACCAACTAGGCAACAATCGTGTTGGTACGCTTTATGGTCTTGGTATCTATTAAATATAGTAATTTGGTTTTAAAGTTGCATTTTAAAAGACTTATTATGAAGTTAATTCAACTACTGCTAATATACACATTTTTATTGGGGATTTTACCATACAAATGTCCCACCTTCCTCATCAAAATATATAGCGAGTATAGGAATTAATAGCGGCTCCTAGTGATGAGTAGCCTGTATTCATGAAACAACTGACAAACGTGATTTTACCTTCCATTCATGTTGACTTTTGCTTATCCTTCTGGTCCCATTTGAACTAATTTATTCGTTCGCAACACACCAATGTACAGATGCATATATATATATATATATATATATATATATATATATATATATCATATATATATATATATATATGTGTGTGTGTGTGTGTGTATTTATTAGTTCTCCGCAAAAACAAGTATCTAACTGTTTTTTGTAAATTGAATGATAATATGATTACCGCGAAAGTTTATAACGCATAACGATCAAAGTCAGCGTGTATAGATTTTCTGCAGTAATAAGTATTCAGCAGTTGTTTTATTACTTGATTTTGGATAAATTTAGCATTACTTGAAATCTATTTTGTTCATACCGTGAACCAGCTTGGCAAACGTAGTGTTGGTTCCAAAAAACGATTCGAGAGCCACACTTTTGGTAGCATATACCAAGTTGTCAACCGTAATTTTGGTAAATTTTACAGGCTCGGTATATATTACATATTTGCTGATTTGGCTTCGAAGCCGTACTATCGAATTTTTAATATGAAGTTAACTACTTTAGTATCTGGATATCTCTTTTTATAGTAGATGTGTACAAGCCCGGCATTTTAAAAATCGTTGTTTTGGAAACAATTTACAGGCACGGTGTATATTATATGTATTGAGTTAGCCTTTTTAATCGCAATGCAAAAGAAAATATGAAATTAACGCCACTACTGCTGGTATACACTTTCATATAGGAGATTTTAACGCCCAATTGCCAAACATTCCTCACTAAATATAACAGTTAAAAAGTGTAAAATATATAATGGACGTAGGGCGTAATGCCGGTTTCTATTGATGAGTCGCCTTTAAGCACGAAACGAATGTGCACATAAGATCATACTATGCGTACATTCTGACTTTGATTTATCTTTCTGGTCCTATTTGTATTAATATGTTACTAGGAGCGCAAAAACCAATACACAATTGCATATTTATTAATTCTCCACAAGTAGCAGTATCTAATTGTTATATACAATTTTCGTGCCTGCTAATGTCAGCTGTACAATTTCTTTGCTGTCCCAAGAATAACATATTTGCAGCTAAAGCCACAATTAAAAAATCATTGACTGATTTTTCGGTGACAATCATTGTCGCAAAAAAATCCTGCGGTTGTATACAATTTAATTCATCTTCAAATATATATCTCGCTCACCGGTAATCCATTTTTACAATTAATGGCACCTCTTTTTACTATTTACTTATTATTACCAGAGATCCACAATGATAACTATTAGTAACATCGTTCTTTACTATCTTATTTTCGCACAAATTAAGCACTTATATGTGAAAAGTATTAAATTACTCAAATGATAGATAGAGTCTTATACCGCCTATGTGACCTATAAAATCGACCTCTAAAAATGTATATCTATCCACTAACATAAAATAGCAAAACTACGGTCAGTCATATGCGCTGGCGTGTATTGATCTACCACGGTTATCATCAAATTAAGATGATAAATTAATTAATGATGTTCAAGCCGCAATGCATATAAATATAAATGAATCCGATATGCTGAGAACACATTAATTAATCTTGTTTGCACTTTACTCAGCTGGAAATTTCGGTTGCTGTAATGTTATTATGATTATTATGGAAGGTTTAAGCGCGTCAGTGCCTGTGATTGATGATAGTTGTGATATGCTTTTAGATTAGTTAAGTAAAATAGGATTGGTGCTTATCTCGAGCTTAAAAACTTGATTTTAAAAACTGTTAGCACCACCCACATAAACAGGGATTGTTTAATGGCACTACCATATATTTTATCTATGTGATCTTAATATAAGTCTGCACTATCATCATCGTTTTTCTCATCAACAGCATTGACATATTGAAAAGGATCGTCATTTTTATAGCCATCGTAAAAATATTCATTTAATTCCACACAATCGGAAGCAGCAGCAACATCATCATAAATCTTCTCCCTATCATCACCACCAAATCTATTCTCTTAATGAAGACTGCAAGCATGTAAAGCTTACCAAGCGTATTCTTCACCTAATCGGTCGTGAAGGCCCTACCAAAACGACCCCATCAATTGATCATATATATATATATATATATATATATATATATATATATATATATATATATATATATATATATATATATATAATCGCGTTAATAGTAGTTAGAACCAGTAAGATGCACACAGCTACTGCAGGCCTGAACCGTTTCGTGCTCATAGCAGGATAAGAGCACCAGTAATCTGGTTCCCTTACAACAACTGGGAACAAACACAGCGTAGACCGATTATTAAATACGATTCCAACCTCATTTATCGTTGCCGGCCTTCTCACCTTCCTCATCATCGTCGTAATCATTATTGTCGCTATCCCGTTATCAACAATATCCTCCTATTTTTTGTCATCAGTCCCACGCTAATTATGTTAATCTTAATTTACGCAAACAGCTTTATCATGTTTCACATAATCGTCAATATTGGTCTCAAACTTAATCTTTAAGCAATATAAATAACAACCAACTAATCATCATTAATTTATCGGCTACAAGATATGATCATCTAATTTGTGAAACGCAAATCCCATTCATCTACAGTAAATAGTTCAAATGATTAACTGGTAATTTAAAAAAATTACCAGTTAGAAAGAAATCAGAAGACGGGAATTTATAATTGATGGATGACGAAAAATGCGATACATTGGAGAATACATCATGAAAATGTTTACCTGAGCTACTAATTTTTCCCCGATGAAATTAATCACCTATTTCTAAAAATATAACTATACATTGCACGCCGATCTATTTCTTATCATTTGCAGTTTTTCTTATTTAGAATGCACATCATTTATTGTACTCTCAAGACATCTCAAATTGGTGCCAATTATAACATCTTTACTATATAGTTTTAATATGTACACAGTAATTGATTTACAATATGCATGTCGCAAATTCTTCAGACGGGTATGTGATATGAAACAATTGGAAATCCTAAGTGAGTCAGTACGTTTCATTGACAGTAGTTTTTTATTTTGTTCGACTAGTTAAGTAAAATGGAACTGGTTTATACTTGAAGCCCTCAAACTTGATTTCAATGATTTGTTATGATTATTGAAATGAAGAAAGTGGCCGCCAAATGTCATCGAAATATTTTCAAGAAAAAAAAAATTGTAATTCATCCTGTGTTTTTCAAAACACAGATCAAGTTATTTTTATTAATCCTGTTTCGTAATTTTTCATGATTTTATTCTACAAATTGTTTATCTGATTTCCAGTCTATTGCCTAGATTGGTGCGGCTAGTAGAGAAGCAAACACGAAAAAATTTTTGGATTTTGTCGCTAAATCGTAAATTAAAATCGAAATTCGCATCAAATTTCCTGATTAGTATTGTGCACAAAAAGATCTTTATTTTGTTGACTCTCCGTGATTTGCGTTCGCAGGTTGTTGATTTTCACTATCAGTTTCGCAATGATTCGATTGATCCCCATTTCCAAGTACGCATCGATTTTCTCTTCGTGTTGGATAGGTTCGGATTCGTCCCTGTCTTCGGAAGCTTCAACATCGTTTATAATAACAACCGTAAATTAGATACGATCTAATACTCGTTGACTACCGAAGTTATGATTCTTCCTTTCCGGAATCAAAATCAGGCCTCTAACTACAGCACAGTACTCACAAAGGAAAATTTAAGCAAATGTGGTAACCTCGTTCCGAAACAGTTCTATTTATATTTTATAAGATAAATATCTATTGACTCACTAATGGTTTTAAACAAAGGTAGTCTCTCAGTAACTAAGTCTTTATATGTGTATATACATAAAGCACATGAAAACAAGCACTCAACAACTATATATATATATATATATATATATATATATATATATATATATATATATATATATCACAAATAGCATAAAAAGCCTTACTTCAGTACCGGTGCAACTATCTCGAATTCCCGGTCCACGTAATATCATCTATTGTGCAGAGAGTTAATAGGAGGGAAGAGAGAAATTATCGAATATTTGTGGTATAACTGTACATAAACGAGTATTGGTTGCGCGAGTGGTGATAACAATTATTGTAATCAAGGTTGCGATCTTGATATAATCACCTTACCCATTATTTACTTACATATTTCAGTATTCTTCCATTTCCCAATTTCAATCTTTTACTCTGATTAACTACTACCTGTGATCCATCTAGCGTACTTTAACTGCCGATAGACATTACCTAATTCAATAGTGGTGTACGCCTACTGAGAAAGTGCTCAAATGAAAAACAAGTAAATAGAAATATCCAAAAATTCATAATTCTAAAAGTATGTCTAATAAAATAAAGAGGTGATTCCAAGACTACATTATAAAGTCATATTTTCTATACTTTTATCCACACATATGGTATTGGTAATAACCAAATTTCCATGGCTAAATTCAGTTAATTTAACATCTCCAATCGAAATATTGTCTGATATTTTGGTTATTTATGACAACCTAACGTATTTCATTTACACATACGCTTTGTGCTTATTAGCGATACATTAGTAGGGACCTGTACAATGCCCAATATCTACTATAAATTTGTATTGAAACCATTCTTGACTAAATATATAAAGATTTGGCCAATAAGTACGAAATGAAAGTGCTTATACGATTAAAAAATTTGTGCTTGATTTTCAGCCTATCCTCCTTGGTATTATTTGATCTAATTTGGTACTAATTACGCAACACCTTCTTCGAAATTGCATATATTTTATTTCAACGCACATATGAATATATAATGACAAATGTCAAAATGTTATAGTCTAACCCATTATTTACTTACATATGTCAGTATAAACGAAGAATTTTAGAGTGTAGAAAACGCAATTCATTCAGTAGACCGGTTTCGTCCTTATGGGGAATTCATCACTTACCGGTCAGAATTCGATGCGGACAGGGCTCGAACCAGAGCACATCTGCTTCGGAATCTGGTGCTCTAAACAACGAGCAACACTGCCGCACAGTACACGCAATTTTCTGTTGTATACTAACTAATGTAACTTGAGTAGTCTTTTCTTTTAGGTGGAATTCATATGGCATCCATTCAGACCCAAAGTTCCAACTGACCATCCCCAATCTGTAATTGCTGAATAGAAAACGCACTACATGGAGAAGTGGTATTTAAATGAACATTTGTAAAATTAAACGAACATTTTTTGCGTGGGTGTTGATAACAATTACTATAATCAAGATTGCGATCTTGATATAAGCACCTGACCCATCAATTAATTAATTAATTATGTCAGTATAAACTAAGATGGATGAAATGCCTCTTCTACAATATAAAATTCTTAGTTTATACTGACATGTAAGAAATAATTGTGCAAGGTGCTTATATCAAAATCGCAACTTTGAATAGTAATTGGTATCATCGCCTGCGTAACCAATATTTTTTTTAAATTATATAAATGTTTATTTCAATACCACTTCCCCATGTCTTGTGGTATCTGTTCAGTAATGACAGATTAGAGAGGGTCAGTTGGAAATATGTGAACTCCACTTAAAAGAAAAAAACCACTAACCAAGTTACATTAGTTAGTATATAAATGAAAATTGTGTAGTGTGCGGCAGGGTGGCTCAATGATTAGAGCATAAGATTCCGAAGCAGACGTGACCAGGTTCGAACATTGTCCACGGCAAATTCTGGCCAGTACGTGATGAGTTCTCAATAATTCTTTAAATCAAGTTTGCGAGCTTGAAGTAAACACCAATCCCATTGTATTTAACCAGTCGTCGAACTACATAACAAAACTACCGCCAGCCGCAACGCACTGACGCGTTTCGTCCTTCCTTGATCATCATCAGAGTACGACGGCAAACTGACTATCGAGGATCAAACCGCATTGAATATATATGGAAATCAAATTTAGATATGCGGCTCTCACCTCTAGCAGTCTCGCATACATTGAACTTGACTGCAAATGTCGGCTGCACAATTTCTATGCAGTCACGAACATTAACTGTTTGTAGCTTTCGCCACATATACATATATAGGCAAAACAATTTAACAATAATTGTTTGCGCGAGTGGTGGTAACAATTTAAAAAAAATCAAGTTTGCGAGATTGAAGTAAACACCAATCCCATTGTATTTAACCAGTCGTCGAACAACATAACAATACTACCGCCAGCCGCAACGCACTGACGCGTTTCGACCTTCCATGATCATCATCAGAGTACGACGGCAAACTGACTATCGAGTATCAAACCGCATTGAATATATATGAAAATCAAATTTAGATATGCGTCTCTCACCTCTAGCAGTCTCAATAAGTACGAAACCGGTCTACTGGATGAATTGTCTTTTCTTCATGGTGCAATTCTTAGTTTATACTGACATATGTAAGGAATTAAAGGGTCAGGTACTTTTATCAAGATCACAATCTTGATTATAGTAATTGATATCACCAACCGAGCAACTGATGTTAGTTTAATTATATAAATGCCTTAGTCTAGATCAACCACCATTGCTTTTAGTATATAATCGTTCTATAATCTAAATTAATTCACTATAACATATTAGCATCTTAAACGAACATTGGTTGCACGGGTGGTGATAACAATTATTATAATCAAGGTTGCGGTCTTGCCTTTTCTACACTATACAATTCTTAGTTTATACTGACATATGTAAGTAATTAATGGGTCAAGTGTTTATATCAAGACCGCAACCTTGATTATAATAAATATTAGCATCTTATTGAAGGAAAGTCAGACCAAAACTATTTTATAATATAAATTAAAAATTTGTTTAATGTTCAGCCGAAATTTCGTTATGAATGGGTTGCAGGATTCTGAAGCAAATGTGCCCTGGTTTGAGGTACGGTCACGTCATTTCCGGCAGGTAAATGATAAGTAACGGTCTTTTCGGTAAATTACGTTTTCTATATTATACATAATATAGTTTGTACTATATATATATATATATATATATATATATATATATATATATATATATATATATGTATATATATAACTCAAAAGTGTATCAAAATTTGAGATTGTTCATTTAGTCTTTTCTAATTTGTAACAGACTGTAATGTCTTGATGTGTTTTGATCTTTTTCTAATATCACAAATAGATGCAATATTAGACAATATCTTTATTAAAAATGGTAAAAAATGGATTGGACAATCTAGTCTACAAAAGGCCATTGTATGATTTTTGCAAACTGATTATCACCTTTCGCATAACGTAGTAAAGTTTAATTGATGTAATGTACATTTTCACTAACTTTTATTTGTTCTCAAAAAGATGATTTGGTTAGCCGCTAATAATTACAATTTTCTTTTAACTAGCATGACATTTGGGGTCTGGTAAGGTGTGATTTAGGTATAACAATCTTCTCTGCAAATTTCGACGTTGATTTGATGTTCTTCGCTAGTCCATAATCGAGTGGATGGTACTAACACTATGGTTTCCGAGTCGGTACATGGTACCAACCTGATGAATATCAATTTATGCAATAGATAACCGAAATTGAGAAAAACAACAGTTTCTGAACACCTGTTACTCCAGTTAAACCATACACTCTGGCCTTCATCGATATCAGTTATCACATTTCGTGGTAAGCATGATATCATTCAATTCAATATATTACAGTTAAATACTGTTTGTTGCGAAGAACTAATATATATGCAAGTATGTATTAGGTTTTGCGAACCTAGTAACAAATTAGTTCAGTTGTGACCAAGAGGATAAATCAAAAAGACAGCATGAACGGAAAGTATAATCTCATGCACATTCGTTTCGTGCTTACTGGCGACTCATCAGTAGGAGCCGGTATTACGCCTTTAACCACTATATATTTGGTAGAAGAATGTGGAATAATAGGACGGTAAATCTCCTAGACGAATGTGTAAACCTGTAATAGTGAAGCTAACATAATCTAAAGTCAACGACAATGCGACTTCAATTCTAACTTACACAATATAATATATATACCGAGTCTGTAAAGGATACTAACACTATGGCTATTGTGTTAGTAACCGATACCAACATTAATGTACCGAAAAGGTACATGGTACTAACACTATGGTTTCCGAGTCGGTACATGGTACCAACATGATGGATATCAATTTATGCTAAAGTTCACCTAAATTGAGAATAACAACAGTTTCTGAACACCTGTTACTCCAGTAAACCCATATGCACTGGCCTTGATCGATATCAATTATCACATTTCGTGATAAGCATGACATCATTTAATTCAATATATAACAGTTAGATACTGTTTGTTGCGGAGAGCTAATACATATGCAAATATGTACTAGGTGTTGCGAACCTAGTAACAAATGTGATGATAGCACACGCCAAAATTTAAATAGTCTATGATTTTAAATTGTTTTATCCCAATCCGCACAACCAATGATTATTTAATGGTTCCAGTCGACATTAATGCATGCGAGACTAATAGGCGTCAGATGAATAGTGCTCCATCGATGGCTATATGACATAGAAATTCGCCAGTACCTTTGACTTATGTTAGTTTTGAGGTTATGCAGCTGGTTAAATAAAACGGGATTGGTGCTTATAACAAGTCCGGACCCTTTATTTAAATTAAATTTATGCAATAAACAAACAGAAACAAGCTGTGCTGCAAAAATTTCATTTCACTAATGCACGAGTTTTAAATCTTTACGAGAGCTCCGCAACACTCCCGAAACCCATCATATAAATGATCAAGTATTAATCATCAAAATTTTACCGCAATTTTTTAGACATAAGTGAACTTATAGGCTGTTAGATTTTTATCGAAAGAAATAATTTATCTTGCAAGGCATCGAAAAACGTGGATACGAAGTCAAACGCAAACGCATGCACAATAGTATTATAGCAAAACAGTGTTCGCTCCTCAAAAATGAACTATCTCTACTATAAACAGACACATAAGCGCATCGTCTTGAATGGAGAACGTGAAGATTATCCAAAACGTCGACCAAAAAACTGAAAATATAAAATATGTATTTGACCAGATTCCATAATTTCAGTAGTGATTTCCGCACATATTTCTTGGTATACAGCTACGTAGATAATTTTGTGTTCACTTTTGTGTCTACGTCATTCACTCATTAAAACTGCGGCTTCCTATTTACCGGTTGAATGAGTAAATAGCTGTACTTTTTCACATTAATTTTTCAGTCAATTTCAGTTTGGTAGTCCACTTATTTACACGCACGTTGAAACACTAGTCTCAATTAAATGGACAGTTATGAAGGCAGATAATTTTAGAGGAATAAATTTAACTATATATATATATATATATATATATATATATGATGCTACTGAAACTGTGTGAGACCTAAACTTATCTGAAAGTGGCAAACCTTCAGCAGAAGGAATTGAGATTGTGTTTTAAAGAGCGAGGGAGTGAGGGAAAATGTGCTGGATAAATGCTCGATGAATGGATAAGTTAAAAGGCTTGTGCAATCAAGTGAAAAATGCCTGCATTTAGCGTTGATGACATTTAAATACTGACAAGGTTATATCTGGTACTGGCTCAATTTGTCTTGTTCTTATAATGCGCATTTTCCTTTTATTACATGAGTGTGATTGTCTGTTTTATTGTGTGTTGGTTCGGTATTCATAAGCGTAGGACCAACCACATTTAAGGATTACGCGCAAACGCTTACCTATCCAAGCACTGATTATCTAGCATCTGTAATTATGCAATGATTTCG
Organism: Eudiplozoon nipponicum; assembly: GCA_029291075.1. Taxonomy (NCBI): domain Eukaryota; kingdom Metazoa; phylum Platyhelminthes; class Monogenea; order Mazocraeidea; family Diplozoidae; genus Eudiplozoon; species Eudiplozoon nipponicum. The sequence continues at coordinate 75,768 of JAQBSW010002360.1, forward strand.
CTCACAATACAACATAGCTTTCTTACTAGTTATGTAGATTAGTGCTCATATTCAGCAATTACTAATATGCTACTTTTAACATCAATAGTATTTCTAGTAGAATAAATAATCTATTCATATTAGTTATCTTGCTTTTGCTTATGCTACAACTGCCGCTTCTTGTGTATCTAATTTGCATTCATAAATCACATTTGTTTGAAAAAAGTTTAGCTGAACGGATGTTGACTAGTTATCTTTGTCTGGAATGTGGGTGATAGTGCCCTCAGAGAGATAGATAATGAATCTTCTTGCCAGTAATTTTGCATATTAGCAAGCTAAACAATGCGCAGGTAGCAGACGTAAGGTATGCCTGCATTAACCGATCTTTTGACGGGCAATACACAGAATGCCTACCTTAAAACTAGGTGTGTGGTGGTAAAAATATATTTAGTTTGTTTGACGTTAACGCAATGAAAGAGAGATATATACACTAGGCCTGAAAACAGAGCTAGAGTGAGAGAAACAGGGTGTGTGTAAGAATAGCAGACCGATAGAAAGATAAGTAGAGACAGCAAGAAACTTGTACAACTTGGCAAATATTTCAGTTTGCCTCAAGCAAAACGGAAACGCGGGGCTTCAAACGGCAGGCAAAGAAATATTGAAAATTTTGAGAAGCCATCAACAAAATCATTCATATTTTGACATGTGTACAAACCTTTATTTAACGCAAAACTATTTGTTAACTTGCACGCTCAGTTATACTCACAATAGGCATGAGATTCAACTTCGTTCTGTTACTAAACAATTAATTTAATTAAATGCACAACGAAGGATCAAATGTTTTCAAAAAACCTATAGTACTTTACATACCCTATCCGCGGCAAATTCTGGACAATATATATAATAATTCGCAATAAAGACGAATCCGGACTATATTATAATTTGCTTAAGTTATACTGACAAATGTATGGATATGATGGGAATGGTGTTTACACCAATTTCACAAACTTGATATAAAACAATATCATCGTCGCCCGCGTAACCTATGTTCGCTAAACATGCAGTCTTTTTAATCTTCAACATTGAGTAGCATTCTCTTAATATTGTCATTTCTTTTTAGATAAAACTACCGTTTAATCTGTGCAATTATTAAATTTGAATTTCATTTTTACCTGGTCACTGCGGTATAGTTTTTAAAAATATTTCTCTGCTTAAAAATATTTTAATTTCTCTCATCCTAATAGTTTTTTCGTTTTAACATTCCTTTGATATTTCAAAAAATTCTTCCTTTCATATTCTCGATCCGCGCGCCTTACTTTACAAAAAATGTCTACAACGCAAATTGCCACAGTGCCTAAATTCGAATTCGTTATCCAATTAGTTATGCTAAAATTTATGTCTGTGAATATAAAAAATAATTGCTCCGTTACTATAATCAAAGTTACAATCTTGATATAAACACCTGACCCTTTATGTATAGAAATTTGCATTTGTATAGTGTTGAAAAGGCAACTCATTCAGTAGTGAGAAAGTCTGCTGGCCTCTGCCGTGATGCGCTCGAATATATCATTAACGATGGAGTCCATCAATGTCACAGCCTTGGAGGAAATGCCAGTATTCGGATGCACATGACTTAGCATCGTGTAAATAAAGATGTCATAATATTCCTTCATTTTCCTGCGCTTGTGATTCTTGTCAGTCTTAGGGCGCTTAAACTTGGCGGCCTTCTTTGCAGCTTTACCAGAAGCAACCTTTGGTGGCATGGCTATAATGCAGAGCGCCTTGCATTATAGTCACACCGCCAAATGTTGTTTCTGCTAAAGCTGCAAAGAAGTCTGCCAAGATTTAGTGGTCAATGATTGGCAAGAATTCATTCAGCAGACCACTTTCGTTCTTATTGGAAACTGATCATTTACTGTTCAGAATTTTCCGCGCAGGGCTGGAACCTGGGCACGTCTGCTTTTGAATCTGTTGCTTTGACTCACTGCGCTGTCCTGCCGCACATTGATTAGACCACCAGATTCTGAAGTAGGCGTGCCCAGATTAGAGCCTTGTGACGGCAACTTCTGGACGGTACTATACGATGTTTACTTTATACAGATAAATGTATATGCATAAAGGGCGAGTTGTATATTTTAAGATCGTAACCTTGATTAAATTTAATGTTATCACCGCCCGCGCAACTAATTTTCATTAAATTAATTTTTTTACTGCGAAACTGTATTAAGTGAAGTTACCTGATCTGCATTTTGACGAACGCGGTAATAATCCCAGTTTTTTCTTTCTTCAACAAAATATTTCGGTAGCTTACTTCATTTGGTCCATCCTCACCAGTTTTACAAAACACACTAATGAAGCGAGCGCGATATTTCCTCCGGCCATATCATATATACTTCAGTCTGACCTTTCACTTGATTTACCTGATTATCGGGTTGCGAACTGATTTGCCTACATCCGCTGTCTTCCTGACTTTTTCCCCATAATTTTCGATCTCCGGATATGGAGATCTTTTTCAATGGAACGACCATCGCCTACTAAGCTGACAATCAATATGCCAAGTGAAAATTTTAGTTTAAATTGCCTCATTTATACTTGTTGTCAGATCTCTTAAGCATAACTTGTTTTTTTAAATATTAGGTAAGTGTATGTCACATGGTTTGTGTGTATGTCTGCATGTGTACACTTCGAATTTTTAATACAGTGATTTAATATCAATTACTGACGACTCACTAGATAAGTGTACACATGCAGACATACACACAAAACATGTGACATACACTTACCTAGTATTTTAAAAAAAAACAAGTTAAGCTTATGAGATCTAACAACAAGTATAAATGAGGCAATTTAAACTAAAATTTCCACTTGGCATATTGATTGTCAAATTAGTAGGTGATGGTCGTTTCATTGAGAAAGAGATCTCCATATCCGGAGATCGAAAATTATGGGGAAAAAATCAGGAAGACAGCGAATGCAAACAAATCGGATCGCAACCCGATAATCAGGTAACTGATCTATTCCCTGTCGCGCAACACGTTTCTTTTAAATCTTTCACTAGATTTTTTCGTGCCAATTGTTTGTATGTGCATTTCCGTAACTGTTATGTTCATCTAACTAAGTGAGACTAGTGTCTGAATAAGAATTTAGCATTTGCACGCGTTAGACTATTTGTTTTATACACTCCAGTTGAAATGACGTAACTGAGATAGCTGTAACATTTTTCGAGTGGGTAGAGACTAATAAAGCAGAAACACATGCCAATGTGAGTGATGAAATTAGAAATCCGAATGACCCATGTACGTGTTAAATTTCACTTAAACCCCTCAGGTTAAACTCAGGATGGGTTTGTTCATAATTAAATATCATTAAATAGGCGTACGACACGCATGCGCATGTGTATGTGTACAGATAACTAAAAAAATTCAGCTAGATGTAATTAATGCACAAGTCCGTACATATAAATGAACCTGCAGCCAAGAGGCATTAATTTACTCTTTTCAGGCGGCAAAATAATAATTTATTCTTACCATTTGAAATGCTAAATTCATATAATGATCTCAATAGGTAGGATGGGGGAAAGACAGAAATCCTAATCAATAAATTAAGAGGCTTATTTAAGATATGAAATCAAATATGCGATGGTTCGACAAGAAATTTTGAAAATTATTTAAAGAATGAATAAGAAGTATGAGGAAAAAAAGGTAGAAACCATTTTGTAAACGTTCAAATCACTATGAGTTTTAAAATGAAACGAATAATTAGGGGTGAAATTTTGAAAGACTAAATTCTCAATAATTGATTAGCCCTTTATAGAATAATAAGCCAACTAATAAATCAGTCAATACAATTAAACAATAATTCATTGCGCGGGTGGTGGTAACAATTCTTTAAATCAAGTTTGCGAGCTTGAAGTAAACACCAATCCCATTGTATTTAACCAGTCGTCGAACAACATAACAAAATTCCCGCTAGCCGCAACGCAATGACGCGTTTCGAACTTCCATGATCATCATCAGAGTACGATGGCAAACTGGCAATCGAGGATCAAACCGCATTGAATATATATGGAAATCAAAGTTAGATATGCGGCTCTCACATCTAGCAGTCTCGCATACATTGAACATGACTGGAAATGTCGGCTGCACAATTACTTTGCAGTCACGAACGTTAACTGTTTGTAGCTTTCGCCATATATATATATATATATGGAAAGGAAAATTATGTATGCGGATCTCAAATCTAGTAGTATTGCAAACATTGTACCTGACTGGAAATTTTGGTTGCATAATTTCTATTCAACAATGAAATTCACTCGAATTAGATGAAGCTACAAACTAGCAAATAAAGACTAATATTCTATCAAATTTTGGATTTAGAAATAAAGTTACGTTTGTATAAGATTCATTGCTTAATATATTAATAAATATGAACATTAAGACAAAGCCAGATAAAATACTGTTAGAATTAATTTCAGACACCGAATACGAAAATAATAAATAGTACACAAATAACATTGATTGTGTGGGTGGCGATAACAGTTCTTAAAATATAATTTTCGAGCTTCAAATAACTATTAATCTCTTTCAATCAGGGTTGCGACATTGATTTAAACACCTGACCCATTATGAACATGCATTTGTCAGAATAAACTAGGTATTGTTTAATGTGCAAAAGGCAATTCATCCAGTAGACCGGTTTCATCCTTATTGGGAACTCATCACATACTTTCCAGAATTTTCTGCGCAGCGGGCTTAAACCTGGGCACGTCTGCTTATGAATCTAGTGCTCTAACCACTGAGCTGTCAAATAGATTTGGTGATATTTTAAGCTCTCAACCTTGATTTTTAAAATTGGAATGAGGACTCGCGTAATAAATTATGGTTTTAAAGATCAGTTACTAAACATACAACACTGCAAACTATACGTGGGTATGGTGTATTATTTAGAAATGACATATCTTTGATTGTTAGTCGTGGTATACTACTGCCATTCAGCAGGGTCGCTCAGTGGTTAGACCACCAGATTCCTAAGCAGACACAACAGGTCTACTGGATGAATTGTCTTTTCCACATTATACAGTACTTCGGTTATACTGACAAATGTATGTATATAACGTGTCAGGTGTTTGTATCGAGGTCGCAACCTTGATTAAAAAGTAATTATTTTCACCGCCCGCGCAACTAATGTTCGTTTAATTATATAAGTATTAATCACACTGTATCTCTCTAGTTGCACAAAAATTTAAAATGATTGGTGCTTAGCCCAAATCTGTGATCTTTATTTGAATAATTGATAGCAATATCATAAATTGTATAATTTATATACGTGTGGCGAAATCTGCACCAGAGTATTAAGTCCGTACATGTAACTAGCGGTAGTTTCACTATGTTGTGTGACTGGTTATATACAATGAGATGGAGTTTTATACAAATCGCGTAATCTTGATTTAAAGAATCGAAAATATTGTAGGACTTCGTACGAAAATATGAGTTTCAATTAGAGTGAATATTGATTAATTAAATTTTTTAAAAATTTTAAATAATTTTACGTTATTACGAGCACAAATTACACTTTTTTTTGTTGGGCTCATTCTATTATACTTAAAAATAGACCCAACCGCTATTGATCAATAATTTGTGGGTGTTTGCTCATTGTTTCTCTTACTGCCCATTTCGAACATCGTTTCCTTCACTTAACTTCTACTGTATTAATTATTCGGCATAATGATTTTTAAGCCAAATTATCATTCATGATATTTCTCTACATTTTAATTCTATCGATTGCTTGTACGTTTCTATCAAATGTATTTGTTAGCAGAGTGCTATTTCCGAAAATCCATCCAAGTTTTCGGCTTGACCCGCTTATAATGCATAATAATCCAGATCTGAATTATAGATGTGACCCATTTTTACAAGCACTCTTATTCCTTTCCTTTATAAAAATAATGATTTCTCTCACATACAATTGATTGCATTCACGAAAAGGAAATTTAAAAATAATAGATTTATCCAAATGTGCCATCTTTCACATTAGATTCTGCTACAAGCTGCCTAATGTAGAAAATTGTTTTAAAGTAATTCTTATTTTACAATTCTTTAAATCAAGTTTGCGAGCTTGAATTTAACACCAATCCCATTGTATTTAACCAGTCGTCGAACAACATAACAAAACTACCGCCAACCGCAACGCACTGACGCGTTTCGACCTTCCTTGATCATCATCAGAGTACGACGGCAAACTGACTATCGAGGATCAAACCGCATTGAATATATAATAAATCAAATTTAGATATGCGGCTCTCACCTCTAGCAGTCTCGCATACATTGAACTTGACTGGAAATGTCGGCTGCACAATTTCTATGCAGTCACGAACATTAACTGTTTGTAGCTTTCGCCACATATACATATATAGGCAATACAATTTAACAATAATTGTTCGCGCGGGTGGTTAAATACAATGGGATTGGTGTTTACTTCAAGCTCTCAAACTTGATTTAAAGAATTGTTACCACCACCCGCGCAAACAATTATTGTTAAATTGTATTGCCTATAATTAAATGAACATTGGTTGCGCGGGTGGTGATAACAATTATTATAATCAAGGTTGCGGTCTTGATATAAACACCTGACCCATTAATTACTTACATATGTCAGTATAAACTAAAAATTGTATAGTGTAGAAAAGGCAATTCATCCAGTAGACCGGTTTCGTCCTTATTGGGAACCCATCGCGTACTGTTGAGAATTTGCCGCGGACAGGACTCGAACCTGGGCAGAAGTGTCCAGTAGAGCACATACTAATCTGGTTTGTGCAAAATAAGATTGGCGTTCCACGCATGTCTATTACCAAACACGTATTTTGTAAAAAAACGACTTCCAAAAAACGATTTTCAATTCTGACTATGTTTTCGAGTATGCTTCCTTATTTAGAGGCAATCGCAATAAAAAGACGTTGGCAAGAAATGTAAACAGAACATTTTTTTCATGAACTGGAATTATCATTAGGCTTTGCAGGCCAAGTTCGCAACAGCCTAAATGTTCCGCTTTTTAAACTTTCTGTGGTAAAAGTTTAATGTACATTTTACATATAATTTATATGTGGACAATTGTTCTACTTAACAATAACTGATTGCGCGGGTGGAGGTAACAATTATTTAAAGCAGGTTTACGAGCTTGAAGTAAACACCAATCCCATTGTATTTAACCAGTCGTCGAACGACATAACAAAACTACCGCCAGCCGCAACGCACTGACGCGTTTCGACCTTCCATGATAATCATCAGAGTACGACGGCAAACTGACTATCGAGGATCTAACCGCATTGAATATATATGGAAATCAAATAGTCAGTTTGCCGTCGTACTCTGATGATGATCAAGGAAGGTCGAAACGCGTCAGTGCGTTACGACTGGCGGTAGTTTTGTTATGTTGTTCGACGACTGGTTAAATACAATGGGATTGGTGTTTACTTCAAGCTCGCAAACTTGATTTAAATAATTATTCTACCTAAACAGAATTAATTCTTAAACGAACATTGATTGCGCGGGCAGTGATAAAAATTACTATACTCAAGGATTTGGTCCTGATATAAACACCTGACACATTATTTACAAACCTTTGTCAGTATAGGCCAAGAATTGTATAGTGAAGAAAAGGCAATTCAACCAATTATTCAACCAACAAATAGTATTTAACTGTAATTATTCAACCATCTGTTAAATGTCGGATATATAGATATTATTGTTCATCATTTATGTAAGGATTATATATAGTATATACGCAAATAATATTTTAAAATTATACGCATAAAAACTAACAGTTAATCAATGACATTTTATACTTATAGACATAAATCTGAAATTAACTAAATGGATAAACACATTCCAGTATATAATTATTTATTTATTAAAATCACTGATGCGAGATTGATGTAAATACCAACCCCTTTTAATATATATAAATAATATATAATAAATTAAGCTTGCATATATTAATATATAGGTTTTTAATCCAGTAGACCGGTTTCTTCATCCGTATTGGGTAACTCTTCAAGTATTGTCCAGAATTTTGCTGCGGACCGAGCTCGAAACTGGGAACATCTACTTTGGAGTTTGTGAATTTATCCACTGGCAAACACTACACGAAAATTTCAGCCAAGCACTTAGTATATAGCATCATTCTAGACCTAAATTCCAAATAGTCATCGTCAATTTTAATTGGAAATCTTGTCAGTTTTTCTTTAAATAAAACGTATGGATCAGGTAGAAATCGACAGGAAAGTTTGATCGAAATATCACCGAAGGAATATATAGAAAAAAACAATCTTGCCAGTCTACATTAGGTGTTGCGCACCTAGTAAGACATTAGCACGAATGGAAGGAATAAACTAATGGACAAATTCTTTTTGTGTTTAATGGCGACTCATCAGTAGGTGTAGGCATTATGCCCTACACCCACAATACATTTAAGTGAAGAATGTATTAACTTGCAGTAGAGGAGCTAACATATAAACTAATCGACAATGCAAATTTAAAGTCAGATTGGTTCAAATTGGTTGAACTAATTTGTTTCTAGGCGCACAGCATCTAATACATATTGCCTATATATATATATATATATATATATATATATATATATATATATATATATATATATATATATGATCTCCGTAAAAATAGTGTCCAATATTGGCAAGTGTTATAAAAACTTGCGACGCAACGAAAAATTTTGGAAAGATTATGCTATTATTCAACGAATATTGGTTGCGCGGGCGGTGATAACAATTTTTATAATCAAGGTTGCGAACTTGATATAAGCACCTGACCCATTAATTATTTATATATGGTAGTATAAACTATGAATTTACAGTGTAGAAAAGGCAATTCATCCAATAGTCCGTTTCGTTCTTATTGAGAACTCATTATGTACTTACCAGAAATTGCCGCGGACAGTGCTCGAAATCTGGTGCTCTACCGGCTCCTACTGATGAGTCGCCAGTAAGCACGAAACGAATGTGCATGAGATTATACTTTCCGTTCATGCTGCCTTTGGTTTATCCTTCTGGTCACAACTGAACTAATTTGTTACTAGGTTCGCAAAACCTAATACATACTTGCATATATATTAGTTCTTCGCAACAAACAGTATTTAACTGTAATATATTGAATTGAATGATGTCATGCTTACCGCGAAATGTGATAGCTGATATCGATGAAGGCCAGAGTGTATGGTTTAACTGGAGTAACAGGTGTTCGGAAATTGTTGTAATTCTCAATTTGGGTGAACTTTAGCATAAATTTATATCCATCAGGTTGGTATCATGTACCGACTCGGAAACCATAGTGTTAGTATCCGGTACTCATCGATTTCAAAAAAGGTATCAGTTACTAACATAATAGCCATAGTGTTAGTATCCTTTACAGACTCCGTATATATATTATATAGTGTGAGTTAGCATTGAAGTCGCATTGTCGTTGACTTTAGATTATGTTAGCTTCACTATTACAGGTTTATACATTCGTCTAGGAGATTGTACCGTCCTATTATTCCACATTCTTCTACCAAATATATAGTGGTTAAAGAGCGTAATACCGGCTCCTACTGATGAGTCGCCAGTAAGCACGAAACAAATGTGCATGAGATTATACTTTCCGTTCATGCTGCCTTTGGTTTATCCTTCTGGTCACAACTGAACTAATTTGTTACTAGGTTCGCAAAACCTAATACATACTTGCATATATATTAGTTCTTCGCAACAAACAGTATTTAACTGTCATTATGTACTTACCAGAAATTGCCGCGGACAGTGCTCGAAATCTGGTGCTCTACACAGTGAGACACCCTGCCGCATGTTACAATAAACAAAATTTTTAGTTATATACTAACTAATTTAATTTGGTTAGCCTATTTTTCCTTTAGGTGGAGCTAATATGGCATCTTTTAAAACCCAAAGTTACAACTAACCATCCAAAATCTGTCATTAATGAACAGACACCACACTGGCTAGTACATAATGAATTCTCAATAAGGACGAAAACGGTCTATTGGATGAATTGCCTTTTCTACACTATAATCTTCTCAGGTTATACTGGCATATGTAAGTAATTAATGGGTCAGGTAATATATCAAGACAGAAAACTTGATTATAACTATTGTCATCGCCGCAGGCGCATCCAATGATTGTTTAATTATATAAATGTTCAATTCAATACGACTTCCACATGTAGTGTGGTGTCTGTTCAGTAATGACAGATTTTGGATGGTTAATGGGATCGTGTGTCTAAATGGAAGCCGTATGAGTTCAACTTAAGGAAAAATAGACTAAGCAAGTTACATTAGTTAGTATATAACTGAAAATTGTGTGTAGTTTAGTGTGCGGCAGGATGGCTCATTGGTTAGAACACCAGATTCCGAAGCAGACGTGCTCAGTTTCGAGCCCTGTCTGCGGCAAATTCTGGACATTACATGATGAGTTCCCAATAAGAACGAAACAGGTCTACTGGATGAATTGCCAATCTACACTATAAAGTTTTTATTTCATACTGACATATGTAAGTGATTAATGGGTCAGGTGATTATATCAAGATTACAACCTTGATTATAATAATAGATTATGCAATTGTTTATCTGTTCCTATGTAATCGGGTTAAAAGTCATGCACGTTTCGCACAATTTGCTATATTCTACCCGATATTTCGAAGTTACGACAATTTATTTGGATATATTCTGCATTGTTACACTGAATGTACGTTAGAGTACCAGTTGTATCTGTGTTGTGATGGATATACGAATCTAAAGTTATAATAAAGACATCTGTTGACAGCCATAATGCCTCAGGCAAGTATTCAGCCTGAATACTAAAAGAAATATTTTAAGCATTGATTTTGTACAATTTAATTTCGAAATCCGCTTACCAATTTCTTAGCAGGCGTAATCAGGATAGTAGTTTGGAAATGTTTCTACTTCCAATTTTGATGAATTTTAGCAAACTTCTTTAATCGTATTCTTGTTATACTTCATAGGTTTGATGCATATTACGTATAATGAATTTTATTTGAATTCATTTTATTAGAGACTTAATATTACTTTGGAACGCATACCTATAGGAGATTGCACTTTCGAACTGCCTCTCATCTATTTACTAAATTAACGATTCAGAAAATCGGATTTCTGCAACATTTACGGACCAGCAGTGTAAGGAAGTTGCCAGAGTGACGGGATCAGTGAGAACCATCCAATCAGTTAGAAAAAAGGTATGCACGTGGAAATGTAAAGGAATTAAAATTTTACTGAATGGCCTGCGCTATCAATTGTCCAGCAACCATCAATTGTGTATAAGATCGTACGAGCTTAGGTTCCGATTTGGGAACTGGGCCACATAAGAGGACAAGGATAAGGCAACACCTAATACATACTTGCATATATATTAGATCTTCTCAACAAACAGTATTTAACTGTTATATATTGAATTGAACGATGTCATGCTTACCGCGAAATGTGATAATTGATATCGATCAAGCCCAGAGTGTATGGATTTACTTGAGTAACAGGTGTTCAGAAATAGTTGTAATTCTCAATTTCAGTGAACTATAGCATACATTGATATCCACCATGTTAGTACCATGTACATTTTCGGTACTATAATTTTGATATCGGTTAGTAACACAATAGCCTTAGTGTTAGTATCATTTACAGACTCGGTATATATATATATTATATAGAGCGAGTTAGCGTTGAAGTCGTATTGTCGAAGACTTTATATGATGTTAGCTTCACTATTGTAGGTTTACACATTCGTCTAGGAGATTGTACCGTCCTATTATCTCACATTCCTCACCCAAATATATAGTGTTTAAAGGGCGTAATTCCTGTTTCTACTGACGAGTCGCCAGTAAGTACGAAACGAATGTGCATGAGATTATACTTTCTGTTCATTCTGTCTTTGGTTTATCCTTCTGGTCACAACTGAACTAATTTGTTACTAGGTTCGCAACACCTAATATATACAAGTCTTTGAATAGTTTGAGTTAATAAGGAATACAGATATGTTGCACGACAGTACTATCGTTTGTATGAAAGTCGCAAATTAGATTTAAATATCACCATTCGCATCATAGCAGATTGCTTTATTATACAATGTAATTAAATATGGTGAAACTTCCAAAAGTTAATAAATGTAACTACATAGAAGCTGACGTCCGAAATTTCCAGTCAGGTAAATCATATGCGAATCTACTAGAGGTGAGGGCGGCATATCTAATTTTGCTTTTCTTCCATGTACATTACGGTTTTATCATCAATAGTCAGTTTTGCACTGGACAATGTTAATGATCATGGGAGGTCTAAACGTGTTAGTACGTTAGATTGATGGTGATTTTATTATATTATGCAATTTCTTAGATACAATGGGCTTGTGTGAAAAGAGGCACGCATGCTAGATTTCAAGATCTCAATATTACAATAAATAACTATATATATATATATATATATATATATATATATATATATATATATATATATATATATATATATACTATATATATATATATATATATATATGTATTGCTGCATGCATCTTTACATATGGTTATAATTAAAATCATTGTAACAATATAATTCTATTAGCTAGGTGGCAGTAACAATAGAAAGTATACAAATAATTAAGAGAGCAATTTATAAACATTTCCATAAGTTATTATGTCAAATTATATATATATATATATATATATATATATATATACTATATATATATATATATATATATGTATTAAAAATTTTCAAGTGCATTAGATATAATTCTGTTAGCTAGGTGGCACGTAACGAAGATAGAAATAATACAAATAATTGAGAGAGCAATTTATAAACATTTACAAAAGTAAAATTTAATAAATTTTGAAAATGCATTACAGATATATATATATAAAATGAAGGAATTTTTAAATAAATAATAATGATAAATACTATAAGATGAAAATAAGAAGAATATATATTAATTTATATTTAATTATGATAGCGGTTAAAAATTTAAATAGACCAATAGAAGGGCAGGAATATTGAGAGCACAAGTAAACAGTGGCTGATATATAGCTGGTTGGAAAAATTCAAAAAAAAAATGATTTATATAACATTACCGATAATTAATATAGGAGAACACTTTTATAAAGCTTTGTTGATCATAATATTAATATAACATTGGTTAGATACAAACCCGAAAGGTTTCAAATCTAGACGATTACTCACAATAATTTTGTTGGAAAATTGAAGCATTAGATGGCAAATAGATTGAAATCTAGAGAGATATATATAAATAGAAATTTTCATTACGATCGATAGATAGACTAATGTATTTAAATACCTTTAGAAAGTATATATATATATATATATATATGTATATATAGGTATATCTAGGTAAATAGTTAGTTATATATATATATATTTATATATATATATATATATATATGGACAGATATATAATTAGATTGGTAGGTATATTTATTTTTCCATATAGATAGATAGGTAGGTATAAAGTAAGATTGATATATAAATTGATAGATAGGTATGTACGTAAGTAATAGATAGATAGAGAGATGGGTAGAAAAGATAGTAGGTGGATATATAATAAGGTATGTAGGTACTTAGCTAGATAGACATGTAGGTACAGCGTAGTGATATAGGTAAATTTTGATATATTGAGTGTTGATAGGACAATGTATCGTTAGATTGACAGAGAATTGTTCCTTTTATGGATTAGATAACTGCAAAATATATAGATATTCAATTATATGAAAGCATTGGTGCGTGAATAGATGGACTTAAAGATAAGCAGCAATGGCAATGGCCATAAGTATATATATATATATATATATATTTATATATATATATATATATATATCTATTCTTTAAACAGATAAACTGATGCAGAGGCAAATATTTATGAAGATATGTGGGGTTGTCCTAAATTTGGTTAGGCAACAACACTTAGTCTGAAAATTTGAGTACGCTCATTTGTGGCAAATTTCAACAGCATGTCATACATTTTTATTATGATGCGTGCGTGTATTTGCATTTACATGGATTTGTTCTTCCATTAGCAGTTGCAAATTTAATATAAACGCATTTAAAAGGACTTCCGTCTTGAAATACCACCCATTATGTGTGCTCCAGCCTCATGGCATGAGCTTTATTTAAATCATTTTCTTGCCTAACTTATTGTGACATGTTAAACTCACCTATCCGAGCAGAGTAAATGATACAATTTGCCTCTTTGCCCAATGTTGTCATAACACTACGACATGAGTTTCAAAAAATACTATTAATAAACTTTACTGATTTCTGTTTGCTATCGTTATTTTTTATATTAACAATTAGTGTGATGTTGACGGATGATACGAAATATATTTAAGGTGTTGTTACCATATCTTGGATAAAAGTTAGCCGTTATGATTCACGTTCAATCGAGGAAACACAGTGAAATTTTCATGAAAAATGAGGTATGTTGTGAAATCGAAATGTATTTCATGATGATCATCTCAATAGTATGGCAAAACAGTATTTGAAAGAATAGCTCGTATACAGCATTTTTTCCCTCAAACTCACGTAAGAATCATTGGTACTCCCACCCGTGAAATTCATTTTTCGTCAGCCTGACAACAAATTAAAATGATACACAAATAAACACTGTTTTGGAGATCAGAATAATTTATCGAAGATCAGATCATATTCGTGTAAAACAGCCACCACTGATAAACTTTTGGATGAATTTTTTTCAAGAAATACGTATTTTTGTTCTCTTGTTGCCTTTTAATAAACAGGTGTATCTGAAAATTGATATTAAATTCAATCAAGTCTGTCTAGATGGTTTTCGATGAAAACACGTGGTTTCTTCCTCATACTATTGAAGCGTTTGACAATATGAAAATGAGATAGTTTGGTCATTCGAGAAGCTGTTGTTTAAAAAAGAGCATAATATATTTCTCACTATATCTCGCAAAGTACCTGTTTAACTCCGGTTTAAAAAAACATGACATTTAGTGCGTATACGTCATTCTTGTACAACATTCAACCTCGTTCTTCAGAAAAAAACAAATCAATGGATTATGCTGGCTCTCAATTTGTACTTGATTCGACAGCTTCCAGAACAATGGCAAAGCTCATGCTTTTGATGCATTCAAACAAGAACAACGACAACAGCAATAATGAAAAAAGTAACAATATCGCATCTTCCCCATTTTCTAACAATAATTCTCTGTCGTCAACAAATGGTCATCTGGAACAAAACTATGCTGCTCTAGGCGATCAAATCCAGATTTGCAGTCCATTTACACATGACTATTTAGCGCCAACTACAGAAAATTTTTGTAACAAGAACATCGATTTACCTTCTGCGTCCTCTGATTGCAGTTTATCCTGCAAAAATTCTAACTTGAAAAGTATAGAAAAATCGATGAATAGAAAAACAAATAATTCTGCTGTCGATTTCTGCGATGAAAACGCGAATCATATTGAAACTACGATCAGTGAGACAACCATAACTGATAAGTTTAATACGCGATTAAACATTTTTAATATCAGTAAGATATCTGACAGCCACCAGCCTATTGACGCCGCGGTAACGCCGTCTGCGGCGCATATAACCACTGAAAAGACTGTGTCGTTGAATAGGGATGACGTCAATGGGGCAATCGATGCTCTGGTAGAGCAGAGAAACCCATTTGTTAACAAAGTAGTGCGGCATGAGAACTTACTGACGGAGAAAGAGACACATTTTAGTTCTTTTATGATGCAGAACATTCTGCAACAGCCGACTGACGTTAATAAAAATGGTCGAACTAACAGTGAAGACAACGGGAGCAAAACTAATGGTCAATTGTTCTCATTTGCAGATGACTACGTAAGTATTGAAAATGAGGAGTTAGTCAAAAACAATTCTTTCGAAGAGCTGCCATTTGCAGGTAAATAATCAATCTATAAAATAACTCAAAAATTTCCATTCGCTCTATCTATTCTTGCTAAAATGAAATTCAGGTGATGCATTACTAGTAGCAAATTGGTTTGAATGGACCTTGAATGACATGTCAAAATTAGCATGCACATAAGGCTTAATCTCATGTAAACGCGCGTTTAGTTCTGATCGGCGACTCATCAACAAGAGTCCACACTACGCCACAAATCTAAAATTTAGATTGGCTGATGAATCGTCGGTTAGCCCAAAACGCATAAGTATTTCAGGTCAAACCTTATTATCAGGTGATCTCTGGCATATCGTTCAGGATCTCTTTTACCTAACGTCTTACTAGGTATAATTTAAATCAAGGTTGCGATCTTAATATAGACACTTGACCCATTATGGACATACATTTGCCAGTATTAACTAAGCATTGTTCAAAATAGGAAAAGTAGTTTATCCATTTAACCGGTTTTGTCCTTATTGGGATCTCATTACGTGCTCTCCAGAATTTGCCGCGAACACGGCTCGAACCTGGGTACGTCTGATTCAGAATCTGTTGCCCTAACAACTGAATCACACTGCCGTACGCTACACAAAATTTTCAATTATATACTAGCTAATGTTATTGGTTACACTTTCCTTTAGGTTAAGCCTATATGGCATATCTATAGAACAAAATTTCCTGCTACCCACCCATAATCCGACATTATACAATAGATACCACACTACCTGTGGACGTGTTATTGAATTGAGCAACTGTATGATTAACTGAGCCTTGGTTGGGCGTGTAGTGATAACAATCCCTTAAATTAAGTTTGAGATCTTGATACAATCACTTGTCCATTAAATGTATCCAAAATGCCATATACATAATTGCGTATATGTTAGATCTCTGCAATCGAGAATATAAAATTTAATTAATACCACAAATAGTGTTACCGTTGATTACTCTTTCTTCGCACATCAGTGCATTCGACAAATATCAACTGGTTACTATAATCAAGGTTGCGATCTTGAAGAAAACACCTGACCCATTGAGTGCATATATTTGTCAGTATAAACCAAAAATTCTCATTGTATTTGTTGAGTTTCCAATAAGGACGAAACCGGTCTACTGGATGAATCGCTTATTCTAGACCATACAATACTTGGTTTAGATTGACAAATGTGTGTACTTAACGGATCAGTTGTTCACATAAAATTCGAAACCTTGATTATAGTTATTGTTATTACCACCCGCGCAACCAATGTTCGTTTAATTACATATATGTTCATTTCAGTACCACTTCCACATGTAGTGTGGTGTCGGTTAAATAATGACAGATTGAGGATGGTTAGTTGTAACTTTGTGTCTAAATGTATGCCATATGAGCTCCACCTGAAGAAAAATGACTAACCGAGTTACATTATTTCGTATATAACTGAAAATTGAGTGTAGTGTGCGGTAGGGTGTTTTAATGAAATGAGCACAAAATTCGGAGTCAGACATGCCCAAGTTCGAGCCCTGTCGGCGGAAAATTCTGACCAGTAAGTGATGAGTTCCCAATAAGATCGAAACCGATCTACTAGATGAATTGCCTTTTCTACATTATACAATTCTTATTTTATACTTAATGGGTCGAGTGTTTACATCAAGATCGCAACCTTGACTATAGCTATTGATATCACCGCCTGCGTATCCAAAGTTCGCTTAATTTTCTACCAGTAAAATTAATCAAGGTTGCGTTCTTGATATCAACATCTGAACAAATATGTACATATTTTTGTCTTTATAAACTAAGTATTGCATAATGTACAAAAGGCAATTCATCCAGTAGACCGGTTTCATCCCTATTGGTAACACATCGCGTACTGTCCAGAATTTGCCGCGGACACGGCTCGAACCTGAGCACGTGTGCTTCGGAATCTGTGACTCTAACTACTGAGCCAACCTGCCACAAAAAGTTAGTATATAACTGAAAATTACTTTTAGCTTATGGCAGGGTGTTTCAGTGGTTGCAGCAACAGATTCCAAAGCAGAAGTTCCCAGGTTCAATCCCTGTCCACGGTAAATTACGGACAGTACGTTTAATCTACCTGTTACGTTTTTGAAAATGGGGATTAATAATGGACAAATCCAAAATATTGCACTCAGTTGAAATTATAAATTTATCTGTTTAAACGATATTCAGCACTTGCTTAATTTCTTTCGAATACGTAAGATATTGCGAAATTCTTATCGAAATATTTCAAAGAAAGCAAATTTGGCAATTTATAAAAATAGCGCCTTTAGGTAAAACTGTTGCATATATTT
Organism: Eudiplozoon nipponicum; assembly: GCA_029291075.1. Classification (NCBI taxonomy): domain Eukaryota; kingdom Metazoa; phylum Platyhelminthes; class Monogenea; order Mazocraeidea; family Diplozoidae; genus Eudiplozoon; species Eudiplozoon nipponicum. Next base: position 93,986 of record JAQBSW010002360.1, read on the forward strand.
CATTTGACTTTTTCCGACGGGATATATCTACCATTTTCATCCGGCGCACAGGAACCAATTAAAATCTCAAAAAACCCATTATTTGAAATTATAATTGGATTGATTTATTGTACTTAAAACATTATGAAGTCTATAAAATCTATTCATATGAAATAAAACAATTATGCAACAACAAAAATAAGTCTAACAAAATTGGCATATGTGCATACGTAGGAATAAAATCAAAATATGTTGGAAATATTATACAAAAATACATTTGGTTTAGGATACATTTTTTCAATGCGCAGTTCAGGAATGATATGATTTTACATTACACCATTTAAAGACATTATTTACTGAAACGCTAATTAATAAAAACAAAATTTAGATGAACACTATTATTAACTTATCACAAATTGCCTTCAAGCAGCAGAAACTAGAGTAACATACGAGCAGTTAAATTTTTCAGATAAAGCTTGCGAGCTTGAGATAAACACCATTCCGATTGTATCTAACAAATTGCGCAAAAAACGAAATCGTCGTCAATCGAAATTCCAGGGTAATTATCAGAGCACGATGGCAAGCGGAATAGCAAGGATAAGGGAGGCATATTTAAATACGCACAGTCTAGAATTTGTCGCGAATAGAGCTTGAGCCTGGGAACGTCTGCGTAGGAATCAGTTCACCTAACTATTAAGCCACCCTGCCGCACGCTACACGCAAGTTTCAATTAAATGCTAACTAAATTTTCTTGGTCAACTTTCCATCAGGTGATACTTGTGTAACTTCCTTTAGACGCAAAATTTCAACTAGTCTCTTCAAATGTTTCAATATAGAATAGATACCACACCGCCAGAGGGAGTGATTTTTAATAGAAGATTTATATAATTAAACCACCATTGACTGCTCGAACGGGGATAATCATTATATAAGTCAAGTTTATGTGCTTGAGATAAACAAAATTCCCATAAAATGTATATATTTGTCATTATCAATTAATCATTTTTAAAATTAGCAAAGGAATTCAACCACTGGATCCCTTTCGTCTTTACAGGGTAGTCGTTAAATACTTACTGGAACTTTCCGGCAAAAGAGTTTCGTCCCTGTACACATTTGCATTAAATTCTGAAAATCGCAAAATACACACAGTTTTCAGTGATACACTAACCAATGATTTTTGTTTAGCTTTTCCTTCAGATTAGGCCTATGTGGAATATTTTCCAAATAAAGTTCCAACAAGCAACCTAAAACCTGTCATTGTAGGACAGATACAAAGTTACCATTGTAAGTGATAATGAATTGTATATTTGCACAATTAAACAACCGTCGATTACATAGATCTTCAATTCCAAACCAGTAGCCAAGTTGGCGTGGTGTCTGATCTATGATGACAAGTTAAGGTGAATTTTCGGAACTTTAGGTCGAAAGATATGCGACATAGGCTCCAACTAAACGAAGGGCTAACCAAAATCATAATTTAGTGTAAGGTTGAAAATTCTACGTAACACGCGGCGGGGGGCGCAACGAATGGAGTCATAGACTCCGAAAAAAACGTGCCCAGATTGGAGCCGCATCAACGCCAAAATTCTGGAGAGTATTTGACTAGTTCCCAATAAGAACGAGATCGGTCTACTGCATAACCTGCAGTTTATGCTGACAAATGAGGTTGGTGCTTATATACAATTCGCAAAATTGATTTAAAAGGTGTTAGTACCACCCGTATAATAAATGCTTGTTAATTTTGTAAATCTTTTTTTCAGTACCAATTTACAAGGTGGCGTGATGTCTCTTCTAATATGGCAGATTTTGGGTGGCTAGATGAAAATTTAAGCATAAAGTGATGTCACATAGGCTTCAACTGAAATTAAGGATAAGCGAAAACGTTATTTGGTATAAATTTGAAGAATGTTTTGTATTTGCGGCAGGCTGGCGCATTGGGTAGGGTTGCAGGCTACGAAAAATTATGGCTCGAATCGAGTAATGCCTACTGCAAAATTTTGGACATTTATTTATGAGTTCCCAATAAAGGCGCAGTCTCTTGCATAGTTTTGTATAGTTTATTTATTCTTTAAATCAAGTTTGCGAGCTTGAAGTAAGCACAAATCCCATTGTATTTAACCGGTCGTCGAACAACATAACAAAACATTCGCCAGCCGCAACGCACTGACGCGTTTCAACCTTCCATGATCATCATCAGAGTACGACGGCAAACTGACTATCGAGGATCAAACGGCATTGAATATACATGGAAATCAAATTTGGTTATGCGGCTCTCACGTCTAGCAGTCTCACATACATTGAACTTGACTAGAAATGTCGGCTGCACAATTTATATGCAGTCACGAAACATTATTATAATCAAGGTTGCGGTCTTGATATAAACACCTGACCCATTAATTACTTACATATGTCAGTATAAACTAAGAATTGTATAGTGTAGAAAAGGCAATTCATCCAGTAGACCGGTTTCGTCCTTGTTGGGAACTCATCAAGTACTGGCCAGAATTTGCCGCGGACAGGATACGAACCTGGGCACGTCTGCTTCGGAATCTGGTGCTCTAACCTCTGAGCTATTCTGCCGCACACTACACTACACACAATTTTCAGTTATATACTAACTAATGTAACTTGGTTAGTCAATTTTTCCTTTAGGTGGAGCTCATATGGCATCTATTTAGACCCAAAGTTCCAACTAACCATGCCCAATCTGTCATTACTGAACAGACACCACATTACATGTGGAAATGGTATTGAAATAACATTTATATAATTAAACGAACATTGGTTGCGCGGGTGGTGATAATAATTATTATAATCAATCAATTGTTATCACCACCCGCGCAACCAATGTTCGTTTAATTATATAAATGTTCATTTCAATACCATTTCCCCATGTAATGTGGTGTCTGTTCAGTAATGACAGATTGGGCATGGTTAGTTGGAACTTTGGGTCTAAATGGATGCCATATGAGCTTCACCTAAAGGAAAAATTGACTAACCAAGTTACATTAGTTAGTATATAAATGAAAATTGTGTGTAGTGTATCATGTTACACTATACAATTCTTAATTTATACTGACATATGTAAGTAATTAATGGAGTCGAATCAAGACCACAACCTTGATTATATCACCACCCGCGCAACCAATGTTCGTTTAACGAACATTAACTGTTTGCAGCTTTCGCCACATATACATATACAGTTTATTTATTGTCAATGCAATTTATATTGAGATTTAACAATAATTGATTTTGCGGGTTGTGTTAACAATGCTTTGAATCAAGTTTGCGAGCTTGAAGTAAACACAACTTAGTGCCATTTAACCAGTCGTCTCAGGCAAGCAACACGGCTGGCGGTAATTTCCCCTTTGTTATGTTGTTCGACGACTGGTTAAGCTATTAAGGTTCGTGTTTACTTCAAGCTCCCAAACTAGATTTAAAACATTATATTGAGGTTGTTTTTTATCTTGCAACCTTGGTTGAAGTAATTTTTATCCCCACCCGCGCATTCATTAGTTTTTCGATTGTACATACTTCGTGGATTCCAAACATATTTGTACTTAATTTTTTTATTAGGAGTTATGAGGATTAGCATTTTTTTGGATTTTGAAATATACATACATTTCAAAACTTTAGAATTATTCGGAATCAGTTAATATGAAACATGTTTCCATTTACTGATTAATTGCTGTTAATTATTTCATGCTCTAATATTTATGGTAAATAATGTAGAAAAAATAACATAGACAGTAAATAAAATTTAAAGTGTTTCATGCCCTCAGACTTCATACTTCATATATATCAAGAATTTTCTTCGCCGAACGACTTTCTGATATCAAGAAAATTTCTCAAAGTCAAGTTTGAAATTTGAGTTTTACACCAATCCCAGCCTACTTAACACATCAGATAACAAAGCAAAGCTTATGCTAGTTTCACTTACTAATACGTTTTCTGGTACACGAACCCCATCAGAGTATGATGGAAAACTGAATACCAAGGACCACACCGCATTACCTATTTAAGTTGATGAAAATCAGATTTGAGATTTTCTCTTGTTGTCTCGCATTTATTGTGCGTGATTAGATATATTATCTGCACAATTTCTATGTAATCACGAAAAATATTTTAGCAGATTTCACCACACTTATATAATCTATGTAATTATGTAATCGTTGATTTCACTGTTGAGGTTAAAAATTGTCCCAATATAGATTGCGGATTTGAGATAAACACCAAACTCTTTTTATTGTTCTTTAAATCAAGTTTGCGAGCTTGAAATAAACACCAATCCCATTGTATTTAACCAGTCGTCGAACAACATAACAAAACTACCGCCAGCCGCAACGCACTGACGCGTTTTGACCTTCTTTGATCATCATCAGATTACGACGGCAAACTGACTATCAGGATCAAACCGCATTGAATATGTAAATCAAATTACAGATATGCGGCGCTTCACCTCTAGCAGTCTCGCACATGCCATTTGATGTTCCTGCATCTTAACCAATATTCGTGTTGCGCGAGGTGGTGAAGTAACAATTCTTTAAAGCAAGGTTTTCAAGCTTGAAGTAAGCATAATGCCATTGTATTTAACCAGTCGTCCAACAACACAACAAAACTACCGCCAGCCGCAACACTAAGGCGTTTCGACCTTCATTGATCATCATCAGAGTACGATAGTCAGTTTGCCGTCGTACTCTGATGATAATCAAGGAACAAACACGTCAGTGCGTTGCAACCCCGGCAAACTAGTTTACTGTTATGTTATTCGACATTGTGGTTCGAAAAATACAATGGGATTGGTGTTTACTTCAAGCTCTACCTTGCCTTTTTTATTGTTGTATGACTGGTTAAATAAATTAATAATAATAAAAAATAATATCTTACGTTCACAAATTTGATTTAAAGAATTTATCTAACTATCCACATGAGCAATACTCGGTTAATCTCGAAACACTGTTAAAAAACTAAATAAATTTTCTACTAGTAATGTGCTATGTGACTATAACGTTACGAACTCGAAAAACTGGAGGATAATTTTCAACTAGCATACTACCCTGCAATAATGTATTCATTATTGCGTATCTAGCATTAGATTTGTTCAAATAGGACCAGAAGTGTAAATCAAGATCAGCATGAACGAAAGGTATAGTCGCATGTGCACATGCGTTTTGGGCTTACTGACGATTCATCAGGAGGAGCAGGTACTACGCCCTATATCCACTATAGATTTGGTCAGGAATGTGGGACATTTGGACATTACAATCTCTTATACGAATGTGTATACTAACGGTAGTGAAATTAACATCATCAGAAATCATAAAAATACTACTTCATTGTCTACTTATTATATACAATATATACAGAGCCTGTAAATGATACAAACACTATTGTTGCCACATCGGTACGTGGTACCAACAATATGGTTGCCGACTGAGTACATAGTTCCAATATAATTAATTTCAAGTTATACTACATTTCATCAAAATTGAGAATTACCACCCTTTCTGAACATCTCTTACTCCAAAAATTAACAGTATATAAATATTCTTGTGTAAAAAGAGCTATAATTCATATATTTACTTACAAGTAAACCTTCAGCTACAACTTATTCCAGGACACGAGCTCCAGAATACGTGAAATCATGTTATTTTGAAGGAAATGTTTAGTGCTAAATTAATTAATATAAGGATGCCAACAAATGCAGTAATTATGTAATTTCACCGTGAGTCTTTGATCGAAATTTAAACTATAATTTATTATTTATTTATTTATTTATTATTTACATTTAAAGGCACTCTAAAAACTAAAAGCAAAAGTTCATGTTGAATTATTTTCTGGTAAATGATCCACATTTATTAGTTGAAATATGATCCTCGAAAATATGCATCCCACTACTACGAAAACCTTGAATTTTAACTCTTATTTATTTTCATAGCATGTCGCAGTTACCGTTACACAAATGAATCAAATTCGAAACCGCAGCTCAAGCGGCCGTATTTTTTGAAACAAAATCATTTTTGTAAGCCTATTCCAGTCAACCACATGTGACACATTTTTTGCCAGCATCCCATTATCTTACTATTTAACATGTGAGATAGAATTAATTTTGTGGAAATATTTTTAGTTATTATGTAATCATTCAACATATGATTTCAGTATTGACAAAATTAATATCGAAATAAGTTAAAACCATTCTTTTTAGACTACAATAAAAAACATAAATTAATAATGACGACAGCAAATAAAATTAAGCATACGTATTTTCTTAGACAAACTCGAAATATCTATGAAATATATATATGTAGTGAAAGCAAATTATATGAAGAATATATATATATATATATATATATATATATATATATATATATATATATATATATATATAGTCTACTTGCCTTAGATGATACACTAGGAAAAAAATGTAAATTTGCAACACGCATCGTAAAGTATAACAAACAATTATCTTAAATTTAAGTGAAAATATTCTGTCTTCAAATGTGTATAAGGTGTGGCGCAGCTAGTATCAAATTAATTAAAATATGACCAGAAAGATAAACTAAAGATAGCATGAACAGAAAATAGAATCTTGTGCTGATTCGTTTCGTGCTTACTGGCGACTCATCAGTAGAAGCCCGTATAACGCACTTTACAGGTAATATTTTAGTGAGTAGTTTTGCTATGTTTTTCGATGACTGGTTAAATACACAAGGATTAGTGTATACTTCAAGCTCGCAAACGTGATTTAAAGAATTGCTACATCCACCCGTGTAATCATTGATTGCCTAATAAGCTCACTTAAAGTATAAAGCACTACAGGTAAAATAAAGATATTTAAAGCTATGTAGCAAAGGATAAATATCACCCATCTTGTAAATTTATGATTTTGTGCAACATGTTTGCCCTAATATTATTTCAGGCAAATCTAATGATCTTTATTGTCTTTTCGGATAATCTATGAAAACAAATAATGAAGACCCCGCATTCAGAATTCGATGTGTAATTGGAAATGAGAATTAATCTGATCATTGCGAAAAAGATAGTGCAAATCTACCACCCACGAGAGAAAATTGTAGATACACTAATTGTGAAGATCGCACTGTGCAATTCAATGCAACAACGTTCAAGTAATAATTAAGACGCTTATTTCTTCAAGTCAGGGTTGCGATCTTGATGTAAACACCAGTCTCATTCTATTCACACATTCATCAGTATAAACTAAGCATTACGTAATATAAAATAGCAATTCATCCTGTAGACACTATTTATATGCAGAAATGAACCAACTAAAGCAATAAAGCAGCATGAACGGAAGGTATAATCTCATGCACATTCGTTTCGTGTTTACTGGCGACACATCAGTAGGAGCCGGTATTACGCCCTTTAACCACTATATGTTTGGTAGAAGAATGTGGAATAATAGGACGGTACAATCTCCTAGACGAATGTGTAAACCTGTAATAGTGAAGCTAACATAATCTAAAGTCAACGACAATACGACTTCAATGCTAACTCACACTATATTATATATATACCGAGTCTGTAAAGGATACTAACACTATGGCTATTGTGTTAGTAACTGATACCTTTTTTGAAATCGATAAGTACCGGATACTAACACTATGGTTTCCGAGTCGGTACATGATACCAACCTGATGGATATAAATTTATGCTAAAGTTCACCCAAATTGAGAATTACAACAATTTCCGAACACCTGTTACTCCAGTTAAACCATACACTCTGGCCTTCATCGATATCAGTTATCACATTTCGCGGTAAGCATGACATCATTCAATTCAATATATTACAGTTAAATACTGTTTGTTGCGAAGAACTAATATATATGCAAGTATGTATTAGGTTTTGCGAACCTAGTAACAAATTAGTTCAGTTGTGACCAGAAGGATAAACCAAAGGCAGCATGAACGGAAAGTATAATCTCATGCACATTCGTTTCGTGCTTACTGGCGACTCATCAGTAGGAGACCGTATAACGCCCTTTACAGGTATTATTTTAGTGAGTAAGGTTGGAAAATAGGACGTGACAAACTCCTATTCGAATGTGTTAACCTGCAGTACTGAAGCCATCTTCATATAAAGTCATCGACACTACGACCTTAAAGCCAACTAACTATATATAACGTATAAAAGGTCTGTAAAGGGAACCAATACTACTAATTTGTTAATAGGTGCGCAAAACCTAATACAAAATTGCATATTTATTTTTTAAATTCCACAAACATTATCTAATAATCCGTCTTCTCTCAGGTTCTTCTGACTAAATATTTTACTATTGTGTTTCATTACACTCTTTTAGACAAAAAAACAACCATTGATCCGAGTGACAACTCAAAGAGTTTGGAACAATCGCTTCTCAACAGTTTGCACAAGAGTGTACTGCTTTACCAGAAAAATATTCTGAAGTCGGACAGCCAGACAGCGTCATTTGACTTGACATCGCAGTTAGAGGATAATCAGTTAAATAAAGGGCACCAGCACCATTTAAATCCAAACTATTATATGACCATCGACGAATGTTCCAAAAATGAAAATATGCAAGATATTTTATTCGAAAGGTAAACATTTTAAACATATTTAAAACATTTTTTTGTATTAGGCAACTTTCTACTGATTTAAGTTTGTGAATATATATATATATATATATATATATATATATATATATATATATATATATATATATATATATATATATATAGATGAATGGGTGAAAGGACGACACAATTTCTGCTAAATCTTGTAAACCTGCAATAGTGAAGCTAACTTCATAGTCTACCTGATTTTCGGATTGCGTACCGAAATATTTGATTCCACTGTCATCATGATTTTTCCAAATATTTCGACCTCCAGGTACGGAGGTCTTTTTCAATGGCAAACACATCACACACTTAGTTGACAATCAATATGTCAAGTGGAAATATTAACTTAAACTGCCTCATTTATACTTGTCTTTAGATCTCTTAAGCATAACGTTTTTTTAAAAAAAATGTTAGGAAAGTGTATGTTAAATTGGTTTGTGTATATGTCTACATGTATACACTCTTCGCAATCATAGTTTTCGACAATTCGACTTCAAAGCCAACTCTCTCTCTCTCTCTCTCTCTATATATATATATATATATATATATATCGAGCCTGTAATGTGTACCAACAATATGGCTTTTGTCTCAGTAACATCTATCAGCACTATGATTGCCGAATAAATGCATGGTACCAACACTATGGTAGTCGAGTCGGTACATTTTACCAACGCAATGGATTTCAAGGTATGCTAAAGTTCCAGAAAATTTAGAATGAAACTATTTCTGAATATCTGCTACTTGAGCAAATCCGTATATTCTGGCCTTGATCGATATCAGTTATCACATTTCGCGGTAATCATGACATCATTTAATTAAATATATATTAGCTAGTTACTGTTTATTTGCGTAAACTATGCATATATATATATATATATATATATATATATATATATAATATATTATACATATATATGCAATTGTGTATTATATGTAGCGCATCTAGTAATAAATTAGTTCAAATATGATCGTAATGATAAACTAAAGTCAGCATGAACGGAATGAATAATCTCATGTGCATATGCGTTTTGTGCTTACTGGCGACTAATCAGTAGAAGCCGGTGCTTCGTCTTATACACCCCATATATCTGAACATGAATTGATAGACATTTGAATTAACTTTGCTACCTTAAACAGTGCACATTTTATACAAATATATATATATATATATATATATATATATATATATATATATATATATATATATAAAGTAAATACCTTTAAGTGTATAGTCGAAAACGAAGCCGGTTTAGATTTATTGTATTGGAATACTATCTCGGTTTAACAAATTTATGTTACAAATTTATGATCTAGTTTGTTATTGCATAACAGAGACAGGTTAATTTTAATGTGGTGCGAATTGATGATGTATGAACTAAAATGATTCAACTAAACTTAACGATAATTTTTATAATACGCGTAAATAAATATATACATGAAAAAGCCGACTTTTTAAAATATTGAATGATGCGCGAGTCTAATTTCTTCGAGCCAGACACGTAAAACAAAATGTCTACTCACATAAATACCAATCAGGCAGTTGTTGACATATTAGATGTAGAAAACCAACGAATAATACACGTAAAAACACCATATTACAATGGATACGATTATAGTAGTGGGTTCTGATAAGAGTAACTAGAGAAGTTTCAAGTGAAATTAGGCTTTTCTTGTGGTTTTGCTTGTGACATGATCGCAAATTGTATAAAACTGGTGTAGTAGCTTTAAAATTTAATCGAATCATATGAGATTAAGTTTCACCTATCAAGATAATCGTTGGTAAATTTGCAATCTACTGCACTACTACAATGCTTATTCGTGGGAATACGTTACAAGATTAATTAACGGTTAAGAGCTACTGAAATGTCGTCAATACATATGAAAAAATGTATTCAGATGGCATAACAGCTCAATCCTGTCAAATGTTTCCATTTTAACTTGAATGAATTGCATCATCCTGTTTTTTTATATATTTTATAAATCTGTACGTGTAAACATGTATTATAAATGGTGGGCTCTGCGATTAATAAAGAAATTAGGACAAGCGTATGACACATTACAATAAAAATGAGAAACCTTTTCGTGAAATATGGCGAGAATCGTTTTAACTGAAAGTAGGCATTATTAAAAATTCACACTTGCAAATAAATATATAAAAATGATCTACTGAGAATTTTTCAATTAACAAGCATTTAACTTCAGATAGAAATCTTTAAAGAAGCAACTTTTGCACTTCTTGTATAAAAAACGTCTTTTATTGATCTGCTAACTGACATTACCTGTAAATGGGTTAAGATCCTGAATTCCACATTTCCGCCCACAGATCGTGAGAACAACCATATTTATCGTCTTACACTAGTCAGTGGCGTTATTGTACAACTGGAAATACACACCTCATGACAATATCAGTCACGATACACTTAATTAAAATCACGAAGCAGAGCTCATTTAATCAGAAATGCAATTTTCGATTCAGTTCTGCCAAACTGCACGAGAATCGTTGATGCAATTATTGGAAAATTATA